>PVIH01004912.1:0-56027 GCA_004025045.1 Sigmodon hispidus | reverse complement strand
ACACTGCTCACATGTGTTGTTCTGAAGAGTAACTGGGCAGATACATTTGAAGTCATTAGTGCAGTATCTTCTAATAATAAAGGTCCAACATTATCTTGTAGAATCATATTGCTATTCTTTCAGTAACTGTAGACTTTATTAACAGTCTGTACCAACATTTGCATATGACATCACTCCATTTGAGCCTAGGTGTTACCATGGAGATGGTGCTTCTTCAAGTGCCCAAGGAGATGGCTGTGTCAGTCTGTGCCTGTTTACCTGGAAGGTGCTTCCTGGCAGTGACTTAAACTTCCCAAGAGATAAATTAAACAGCTGCTGTGCACTGCTGAGGATTCACTATAATTACTGGAGAAAATGTCACGAAACATACTTTCAATGTGTTTTTCAGATAATGTGTCTTTTCCTGCCATCCTGTGGCAGCCAATTAGTGATAAAACTGGAGATGGAAATCTGAATGAGATTTCTTTTCATTGAGGATGCTCAAATGGTTTTTTTCTGCTCACAGTTCCAAAAATACTTAGAAAGTTTTAGCTCATATTTTCTTGTGTTGCAGACACTTAATGATAAGTATGCTACTTATAATTAAATTTTCATCATTTTTTTTTTCTGTAGTTAGAAGATATATGATCCTAAATGGGACAAGGGCAGACTTTGACCACTGGATATTAGATGCCCTAGGATTTGGCACCCCATGCTGGCCTGAATTTACTATGGAGATGAAGATGGCCTTGAAGTTCTGATCTTCCAGCCCTGAGTGCTGGGATTTCAGGCGCACACCAACCTGCCCAGTTTATGTGGTGCTGGGGTGGTACCCAGGATTTCAGTGTACTGGGCCAACACTGTAGCAACTGAACCAATCCCCAGATAGGCACTGATCTTTTAAATCTCTAAATTAGGAAAGATAACAATTTTAATAAAATGGTTATTATTGGATGGTATGAATGATGTGTGTAGTACAGTTTCTGAAGACAATCTTAAATAATGGTTATGTTATCATACTATTTCCACATGAGTTATAGTTCAACTAAAATATTGCTTGAGCTTTATACGCTTATAAACTGAATGTTTGAGAAATTGCTATCTTTGTAAATATTGACTTAACAAGTGAAAATTCTTTTATATAAATCATCTCTTATTTTTACTCTTATAACTTCTTTTGGAGGCAGGGTTCTGTGTAGCCTAGGCTGGCTATATATTCTCTATAGATGCCTTTTCTGAGTGCAGGGATTACAGATTTACACCATCATGCCTGCCCACACAAATCAAGTTTTATTCTTTATGAGCTTGCTTGTTAAGGCACTAGCCATTAATCCTAGTACTCTGGAGGCAAAGTCAGGTGGATGAACTGTGAGTTCAAGGCCACTCTGATAGACATTGAATTTCAGGATTGCCAGAGCTATATGTAGGGAGACTTAATCTAAAATATTTTTTAAGTAGAAAAGTGACTTTGAGAAATGCATGTAATGGAAGTTCACTCAAAACTCTCTGAGTTATAACTGCGGCTTATACTCTATTGGAGGCAAAATTTAAAAGACACTTTGGAAACCCAGCTAATGCCTAGGATTCCAATGAAAACTCAATGACCGCCATTCTTCCTCGTAAAGGGCTGCATGCCTTTTTTATAAAAAGCCAGAGAGTAACTATTTTAGGCTTTGTGGGCTACTCGGTTTCTGTCACAACTGCCCAGTTCTGCTCTTGTGATAGGACTCAATATGCAAATGAATTTGGATAGCTGTATTATAACACAACTCTAGTTACTGAATCTGTTTGATAGTTGCCAACCCCTGATTTAGTGTAACTGTCTGGCCTGAGCGAAGGCATGTGACTATTAGGTAGCTACGGAAATTCGGAGAATTGCTTTCCGAGTGCTCTGTGCTCCTTCCCCAGTGGTGTGCTCCTGTCACTGAGTGTCAGGTGCCTCTGAAGGAGACTGCCCGTAGAGGGACAGATTAAAATGGTCACTCAGCTGACTCGCTTCACAGGCACACAGGCATTTTGTGACTGAAAGAATAAAACGTTAATTCCAAAAAGTGTTTTTGCTTTTCTTAATTGAAAAAAAAAATCTGAAAATACAAACAATAATAAAGGACACACCAAAAGATTCCATTAAGGTTGTGTGACCTATGAGTGCGAAATCCTACAAAGAAGCTGTCTGCATATGCTGATTAGCTGCTTAGAACTACAGGAAGGTGGGGAGGTTGGGATGGTGCAGGTCCAGAGACTAATTACCATCGATTCTGGTCCATCTTTAACTTTGTTATTACTTGTCTCACTCTGTGTTGTACTGTTTGAACAAGAAATATCCTTTGTAGACTTATATAGGAACACTTATATAGGTCTCAGAATGGAGGGACTGTTTGCGGAAGTTTTGGAGATGGAGACTTCAGAGGAAGTACTTCACTGGGCTTTGAGGGTTTACAGCCTCACCCCACTTCCACTCCAGTCTGCCTGCTTTGTTCTTGTGGTTGAAGACGTCAGCTGTGAACTTCCTCTCTGCCCTTCCGTTACCTTGCCTCCCCTGGGATGGGCTTTCTCTCTGTGACCATAAGCACTCTCTTCTATAAGCTGCCTTAGCTATGGTGTTTTACTACAGCAACAGAAACATAAATAACTTATGTGTGTTTTCCTGACTGAAGAGTCTGAACATTTTCAAATCAAGTACGTTTGCCATCCATGAATCTTCTTTGGTAAAAAGTCTTTGTTTGCATGTATTTTCCCCAGTTATCTTCTGCCAGACTTAGGACATTTTAGGCTTTATAATTATGATCTGTCTTGATTTTATGTGTGGAGATCTACTGGCTTCAGCATTGTTTCTTGAGAATATTGTCCTCTTTCCAGGGAATTACGTTTCCACCTTTGTCCAAAGCCAGTTGTATACGTGTTTATGTTCATCTGTCTCTAGGTTTTATTTTTCATCTCCTTGCTTTATCTGCCTTGGTGTGGGCCAACATCTCACTGGACCAAGAATGACATCTAGAAGTCTTAGCATTAGGCTATGTTCTCCACCTGAACAACTGGACATCTTTTGTCCTTTGTATTTTATACAAAATTTAGAACGAGTTTGTGAGCTTTTGCAAAAACCCTGTTGGAACTTTTGACTGGACTCACATTGCATGCATATACCAAGTTTAGGAGAATTGATGATTTAACAATATTGAACATCTCAAGCATGAATAATGCCCTGGCCAGCAGGGTCTTCAACGTGGACCTGAAACTGGGGGTGAGACAAATGGGGGGACAGGAACACAAAGAATGAAGAGCAAGACAAAAGACTTCTGATCAAGCTCCCAAACTTTATTTTTTCAGCCAGTATTTAAACAGAATCTCGGAATGCACTAGCTAGCAGGAAGGGGAGGATTATTCAAAAAAGGTGGCAAGCCTGGGGGAGGGGAGGTAACAGACAGGGTAGAATTGATATGGAAATCTGGAGAATGTCACCTGCTGGTCTCAGAGGATCAAAGGAAGCCACCTAGCTTAAAACAATAGGGGGTGTAGTCTTCTGGCTGGATACCTAGGGTATAACTGCAGGTAAATGGCTAACTGTAGAAGCTAACTTATAAACTGAAAAATGGCTAAGCTTGACTTTGGCTCCTGACAAATAAGGTATACATCTTTTCTTCTTTATCCAATCTTTGAATTCTTTCAACAGTGTTTTTATGTTTTTTTCAATATAAACTTCAATCCCCAGCATGAAGCTGGCAGGAGGATCAGGACTTCAAAAATATCTTCACCTCTCTAGTGAGGTAAATGCCAGTTTGGGATGCATGAAACCTGTCTCCAAAACATAAGTGATGTATCTATATATCTGTGTGTAGGTCTATGTGTTTAAACATGTTAAAAGCTTGACTATGCAAATCTGTACCAGTAACCTGTAAAAAAGACCAGGTCACTGACATTTTTAGGTTGCCTCAACACTGACCAATTTCACTATTTGATGGCTACTGACTAGCTTCACACTTAATAATTTGCATTTTCTATTTCTTTGGTAACTTGTGAAAGTCCATATTTTTCATTAGTGTTCTGACTAGCTTCGTGCATTTTCTGTTTGAATTATTACAGCAATTATTCTGTTATTTATTTATTTGTTCCTTGCCCTACTCCTTACCTGCCGCATGTTGACTTTTTGCTGTCTATTCATCCTATCTCTAGGTAGAAGTCATCCCTACCCATAAAGGCAACTGCTGAAGAGATGTTCAGTAAGTCTTTTGACGTATAAGGAAATCAGCCTTCCTTAAAAATAATAAAAAAAAAAATGACATTCTGATATTTCTTGGAGGAATCATTCTTAACTTCTTATAAAACTGTTGAATTATTTCTTCCTTCCCTTTTTCTTAACTAACTAATAAAAACTCTGATATATTTTGAAAGGAAGAGATGGACTACTACTTCTCAGGCTTCCTGACAGCTGGAGTCTGTCCTAAGGCATTGATAGGACCTGCTCACACATGGCCATCATGATGCTTTGAGGTCACGGCACTGAAATAGCCTTTTTCTAAGCTCCAGATATTAATCAAGAGCAAATGGATTCTTCTGTATGAACTTTCATATTATCTTTGCGGGGACAAGTTATACCCTAAATCATTTTCAGATTTCTGCGGGAATATTTTTTTTTTAAACTTTATTTATTTGTTATTTATTTATTTGCCTTGGTGTTTTGCCTGGAACTGGAACTACAGACAGTTGTTAGCTGCCATGTGGGTGCTGGGAATCGAACCCGGGTCCTCTGGAAGAGCAGACGGTGCTCTTAACCACTGAGCCATATCTCCAGCCCCTCTGCGGGAATATTTTTATAAGGTGTTTCTCAATATCAATCAGTGGTTGCTACTGAGCAAGGAATCTGTTTAAGGCCTTTGCCTGTCTCCTTCATGACCTAAGAAGCTTACTTGACACCTCAGCAAGTGACAGACTGCTCCCCGATTGCTGTGGTGGCTGGTCGTTTGCTGTCAGGTCTATGCCGAAGTAATTGAATCTTTTAAAAGGAAAAGAAAAATCACTTCTCAAAATAACTGCAAATAAAGGGCCTTTAACCCTTGCTGGTGTGTGGAAGAAATGAAGGAAGGGATGTTTTCTTTGAATCTGGTACGATGAAGTATGTTGGCAGTCTTCCAGGAATTTGCATACACTTGGAATGAGAGTTGATATCAGTACTGTATAGCATGAATGTTATTTAGTATTATAATAAAACCCAGAGATAGATATTGGGGAAAAGCTGAAATATCAGGGAGACAGGGAACAAATCACAGATAATTCTCACCCAGCAAACTCCTCAGGCTGAATAGTGTAGGTCCTGTCTTCATGAGTCCTCAAACTGACTAGTTATCCAGGCACAAAGGGAAAGGCCTTTTTCTGCCTCATATGTCATTCCCTGCTCAGCTATTTTTCTTCCTCTTTCAACATTCCCAGAGCTAGGATTAAAGGTGTGTGCCATTACCATCTGGCTCTGATTGACCTTGAACTCACAGAAATCCAGAGGATCTCCAGCAACTCTTGTGCTGGAATTAAGGCGTGAGTTACCACTCCCTGACTTTCATGGTTTGGTTCTGTCTTCTGATATTTCAGTCTATTTTATTGACTATACCACCGCACTGCTTCAATCCTGCTGCAGTCTCTTGTCTTCAGTAGTTGTGACAACAAGCATGTACTAGAGGTGGCCTCCCATTTTGAGGACCACAGCCATGTACATAGAACACAAGCCTGTGACATGGTTCTAGATGCAAGCCAGATTCTGAGCCTGGACCTAACTCACATTTAGAGCTAGTTCACTGTCTGCATGGGTTCGTAGGATTAAGTGATGGGAGACTGAGCATGTCATCCTGGTGCAGTGGGAACACAGGGAGGTAGATACAAAGAGGAGTGAAAAACTGGAGACAGGGAGCCATTTAGAAGCAGACGTTGATAAATAAAAGATCAAGGTCAGCAATCCAGTCCCGTTATGAGAAGGCTGTGAGCTGGTAGCTCAGTGCTCTCACAGTTGCCTGTGCTCTGGGGCTTGAGGATGGGATTAGACAGGGCTCATTCTCCTTCATCTTCATTGGAGATTTTGAAATAACTCCGTATGTTAGCATGTATTGTGAACACATTCTTTAAGACTGATAATGTAGAAAAATGTATCTTCTAATGGATGAACTCACCACAGTTGATAGTTTATTTACCCCCATATCTTTTAGTTGTTTCCAGTTTTAGCTACTACAGATAAAGTACCGTGGATACTTGCAGCTTCTTGAATGGGCCTCTAGGCTATGCCTTTGCCCGTGAAGGTGGCTTTGCCTGCATCCTGAGAGGGTCATGCCAGATGTCATCTTTCCCACCTTCGCCCTTCTCCCTTGACTAATTACAACAGATTCTTTCTCCCTATAGTTCACCACATATTATTGATGGCTCATCTATTGTCCCTTAAACCACAATTTTATGTGTTTCTTCACTGGGGGACCCTTTGTCAATCATATTTACCTGTGTAATAGCCCTGACTTGCTCTTGTCACAGTGTGGATGAAGAAGTGACTTACTCGGTGTGTAGGGTATGAAGCCAGAAAGGCAATAACTCTGTAGGCTGTCACGATACCAGAATCTCTGCTGATTGTGTTTAGGCACTCAGTTTCCTGTATCCCACAAGGCTCATGGCTGGCTGGCTAACTGCTGTTAGGAATTCTGGAATCACTTCCTGTGAATCAAGTCTGGGCATAGAGGCTTGCTGAAGATTAGAGAATTAAAAAAATCTACACCGTAGAGTTGGAATCAACTCACCAGAACAACCGTGTCTGTGACTTGCTCCAACATATCCCAGTTGTTTTTTTTATGATATAGGAGGAACATCTTTAAATTCTTCTTGATGGGAGCTGGAGAAATGCAGGAGGATGCTGCCACAGGTGATTTTATCTCTTCCCTCAAGTCTGCACTGTGGTCTCTGGGGCCACTTAGGAGCTGATAAGCTCCTTGTTTGGTGCCATTGGTTCCTCTATAGACACCTTGGCTTTAGAAGTTACCTGTTTCCCTAATGGGGCAATATGAGAGAGAATCATCATTCTAATTAACTAGGGATGCCACGAGTGAAGTTAACTGCTGAGGCATTACTCTACCTCCCACAGAAGAAATTTTAAGACAACATAATATTCAGGCTCTGGCATGGTTATACTGATTTAATCCAAATTTACAGTGAACCAAGAGATGAGCAGAAAGATGTGCAAAATGTAATTTGGCAAAGAAGCATGAGCTAATTTAAAGTTGGCAGGTAGCTGAGGGCAAAATAAAGATTTGCACAATTAAAGAGAAACCTTGCCCTATTTTTACACTGGAACAGTAGAAAAAGTCCCTGGAGGGGGAGACCTCACTCATGGAAAACTCCAGCATGTAACAACACACACACATTTGAAAAACTTTCCTTTAAGAAGGAAGGACTTGGAAAACAAAGGCATAAATAGGTAGGACAGGGGCTCCTTATCCCAACAATACTACCTACAGCAATGTTTCCTTGGACACTCAAAGGCCACTGTAAATGTGATAAAGGGGCCAGGTTACACCTTGCATTTACAGTAGAATTTGCTGTCATCTCCTATGTATTACTTGGTTTGAAGTCATGCAGAATGCAAGCATTATAGAGTTATGGAAACTTTGATTTGAGTGATTGATTTGCTAAATGGAACTAAATATAGAGAGTGTGTGTATGTTGAGGAAAGGCCAAGGTGCAGCCTCTTGGTAGAGTCTTTGCACAACATGTGTAAGGACTTAGGCTGGGAGCTCATCATGGCAAGCAAACGAAGCAGGCTGAAGAAGTGTGTGTGTGTGTGTGTGTGTGTGTGTGTGTATGTGTGTGTGTGTGTGAAAGAGAGAGAGAGAGAGAGAGAGAGAGAGAGAGAGAGAGAGAGAGAGAGAGAGATTCTGTTAGATTTCATATGCTTGCTGTGTAATAAAAGTAAATGGTTTCAGAAAGATACTGAAGTCAGGCAGTGTGTGACAGGATCAGATTTCCTGCAACCAAGAAGGCCCTAAAGGTCATTGCACAATGTTGTGAAGATGAAGTCTACGTTGTAGTGGAGTTCCTACGATGTTGGTATGCCTTCCCAGGAAAGCTAAAGTTCTTAAATATTGCCAGCCTAAGAGAGAGGCCACATGTGTTCTAGGCAACAGGAATTGTTGGGACTGCTACCTGAGACTCTTAAGCCCAGATGATTTCACTGTAGACATGGAGCTAGAGGATGCTGTTGAAACTTTAGGACTATGGGACTTTTAAAATTAGGCTGGGTGCATTTTGCATTATGAGATGACCATGAGTCCAGGGAAATATGGGTGGAATGATACGATTTGAATGTAAAATATCCCCCACAGACTTATGTATTCAACCATTTGTTCTCCAAATGCTATTTTTGGAAGTTCTTGAAATGGGAAGTAGAGCCTAGCCAGAGGAAATGGGTTACAAGAGAGCAGTAATCAATGACTGTTTCTCAGTCCCCTTTTGGATCTGAATTCTCTTGGCTTCCTGATCTATGTGAGTAGTCATAGTTACATATTTTCAAGGCTACAAACTTCATCATGATAGACTGTATCTGCTCAATGCACAAACCAAGTTAAATCCTTCCTTAAACATCCTTGCTGAAGTGACAGATGCTTGTCATTATGTCTGGCTTTTACATAGGCACTGGAGACCTGAACTCAGTTCCTCATGCCTGTGTGATAGATAGTTTATCAAGTGAACCATCTACCCAGCTGCAAAAGGAATATAGTGGATTATGTGTTACATTTTAAATAACTGTCTCGCCTATGGGTTTAATAAAAGCTCATTGGCCAAAAGCAGACAGGAAGTGTGGGCGGGGGTACCAGGCTAAGAAAACTCTCAGTACAGGAAGAACAGAGACAGACGCCAGGCAGAGCCTGACACACAGATGCCACACAGATGCAATGTGATATAATGAGGAGATGGCAGTAGATGCAGAAGAAAGAAGCTCAAATGCTGCTCTGAGTAAAGGTACTGAGCTGCATGGCTGAACAAGATGGGTTGAGTTCAGATGAAGGAGTTAGCAAGTTATATGCCTGGGCCCTTAGGTCAATCAGCATAAAAATAATATAAGCCTGTGTGATTATTAGAGGCAAAGTGGGGCTGAGAGTGGAGCTAAACCTCTGGGCTAGACCAGGAAGTCCAGCCCAGAAACCTTTTACAACAGGGCATTGTGGCTTCACATCTATAATGTCAGCAACTTGGATGACTGAGGCAAGACAGTTGCCGTCAGTGAGACCAGCCTGGCTACAGACTGAGGTCTTGTCTTCTCCACCCCAAATTAATATTTAACAATATTAGAAAGTACGTAGGTAAAGGATACAACTTAGTATTTCTTTGATGTGCATTATGTACAATCATTTGCTGTATAGACTTGTACTATCACAGGTAAAGATTAAATAACTTGGCACTGTGCAGATGTAGGGCTTGGGGTAACCTGCAGCAGTTTGGCTCTGTCTTTGCTCATAATTTCTTCTTTTTTACTCTTCGGTTTGTTTGGTTTTTTGGAGACAGAGCTTTTCTGTGTATCCCTGGCTGTCCTGGAACATACTTTGTAGACTATGCTAGCCTCAAACTCTCACAGAGATCTGCCTGCCTCTGCCTCTGAAGTGCTGGGAATAAAGGTGTATGCTATCACCACCCTGGTCCCACAAGACCAAATTCTTTTTTTTTTTTTTAATTTAAAAGATTTTTTTCCCATTTTACAAACCAACCACAATTCCCCTTCCCTCTCCGCCTCCCACTCACCCCTCAGCTTTCCCCCCACCCAGCTCTCCATCCACTCCTAAGAGAGGAAAAGGCCCACCAAAGAGAAGTGAGCAAAGTCTGAAGGCCCAACTCTTAACTAAGAAACTATTTGACAGCTGATTGCTCCTGCATGAGGGAGAATCCATTGTCTTTAAGTGGTCGTTAATGGCCTCACACTCAGGAGTATGTGAGCAACACAAATTGGCCTCAATATGTTAATAAAAATGGCAGGAAGTTAGCAGGTAGGGAGGAAGAAGCAGCTTTGTGAGGAGTTAGGGAGAGCAGTGATTGTGAAGTATGATGAATTACATTGTATGAAATTCTTAAAGAATTAATAACAAATACATTTAAAGCAAAAGGTTGGAGTGGTAACAGGAGGCCAGAGTTAGCTCCACCCTTGGATTCCAGAGAGAGTACTTCAGGCTTTCAACCATCAGTGGGGATGCTTTGAATGGGAGGTGAGCGGTGTGAGTTTCTCTTTGGCCTTTGCTTAGTCAATGAAGAAGTAAACTCACTGAGCAGAAATGAAGCTGCTGGGCTTCTCGGAGAGTGATTGATTTGCTAAATGGAACTAAATATAGAGAGTGTGTGTATGTTGAGGAAAGGCCAAGGTGCAGCTTCTTGGTAGAGTCTTTGCCCAACATGTGTAAGGACTTAGGCTGGGAGCTCATCATGGCAAGCAAACGAAGCAGGCTGAAGAAGTGTGTGTGTGTGTGTGTGTGTGTGTGTGTGTGTGTGTGTGTGAGAGAGAGAGAGAGAGAGAGAGAGAGAGAGAGAGAGATATTCTGTTAGATTTCATATGAGAGAGATTCTGTTAGATTTCATATGCTTGCTATGTAATAAAAGTAAATGTTTTTATTACACCACTGAATTTTAAAAGCTTCATCTCTAGTTTATTAGGCAGCTGAGGTTTTCTGGTGTTTGATGGATTTTTCATCCACACATGCTCTTCTTGTGGCCATTTTGCTCAGAGATAGAAAGCAGGGCAGCAATACCCTTCCAAGGCTGTGTGTAAGGCAGCTTTTTTCATGCTGAAGAACTGTTTGGGGAAGATCACTTGTGTTCCACTTTGGCTTCAGAGTCTTAGGTGCTATGTAGGTCTGGCTTGCTTGGAAATATAAACATTAATATATAAACATTAATTTTATCTTCCTGTGTATACAGGAATACTCATACCTTTAAAAAGTGCTTTGTATTTTTGAGTGACAGTGGAGGCTGTAGGTAGAGAAATTACTGAGGTGTTTGTCAAAATCCCAATTTTATATATGAAGAGCTTCTAGTAGGCTGCTGTTTATTAGAGGGTTGCCTCTCTTCTCCATTTCTAGATGGAGAATTAAGCACCATTAATGGAAGTCTTATTATTATATGGGTGAATGATTCTGTAAGATGAACACTGTGGTTTATATGTGTAATGGTGTGAAAGCTGAGAGAAGGTATTAAATTACTACCTTGGCCTTGTCTGTGATTTTATGTGGTCAAAATTTATTTAGACATGGATAATAAAGAAGTTGAAGCCATTCTGATAATTTTCTGGTGGAGAAATAGACATGTTGTTAAAGGCTGTATATATAAACATCTTCTCTATCGATGGCTACAAAGGAACAATAACTATAGAATTGAGAAATGCTTAACTCCAGGGTTTTTTATTCATCTTTGCATGCAGCAGTGACTTGGGAATGTCTATGGATTTGTCCTCAGGCATGGAGTTTGAGGAGGGGCATTGCGTGAGGAGTGCATGTGGAGTCTCTGATGACTTCCGAGGAATTCCATATTTCACCTCAAGATTTACAACTTGGCATTTTTGAATTTTAAATTATAGAAGTAAAAATAGAAATATGGGTTAGGGTTCCTCACACAGCTCTTTAGACAGGTTTTAACAAACTAGTTTCTGGTTCATCTGCGGTTGATGCTTTCTACTTGTACTTCCTTTTTTAAAAAATATTTATTTTTATTTTATGTGAATTGGTGTTCTGCCTCCATGTATAACTGTGTAAGGGTGTCAGATCTTGGAATTACAGACAGTTGTTAGCTGCCATGTGGATGCTGGGAATTGAACTCAGGTCCTCCAGAAGAACAGTCAGTGCTCTTAACCGCTGAGCCATCTCTCCAGCCCCCCCCCAACTTATACTTTCTGAATAATGTCATTTATGAATATTATTTTTTTTTACAGTAAACTTCGGCATTTAGCAAAGGCATTCTAAAATCTCATTTGATTCTAAAGTGAACAGAAATGATAGTAGGCGGTGGGCACTTGATCAGTACCTGCTAGTTAGCAGCTAGTTTTACTGCATCCAGCCATCTCTACCTTCCAGATTCATTCATTCATTCATTCATTCATTCATTCATTCATTCATTCGTCACAGCTGTGACAAATGACACCTACTGTTTGGAGAATATTCTTGGAGAATCTTTTCTTTCTTTCACGTTTCTCTGTTAGCCAGTGATGGCCTTATTAATTAATCTGGGTCTCTACTCTCAAAAATCAAATTTAAATCTCTCACCTAAGACCCTGTAGGCATCCCTAATGAAAACTAAGTCATTAAAAAAGGCGTGAAAGTACAGATGGACTACGGGGAGGAGGGGGTGAGCATGAGGGAACCGGGAGCAAGGGACGTGAATACGAGAGAAATACATCCTACATATATATGAAGATGCCGCAATGAAACCTGTAGATACAATGTATGCTAAGCAAAAATTTGAATTCAGGGGTTCTAGGGAGTGGCCTGAATACTTATGAAAAGTCAAAACAGAAGCAACTGAAAAGCTCCCTAAGTGACTCTGACGCTGGAAGAAGGCAACAGGCAAGGTTAGGCTTTGAGGCTCGATGCCACCATGAGAAGATGGCCACAGAATGCAGCTGTGACATTTTTGGTGTGACAATAAGTTGAGAGAACTTTTAGCTCTTGTGTAACATTGTCTATCTGTTGCCTTTCCCATTCTGTCTCCCCAGCCATTATGTACGTCATGGGAGCACTTGGCCCCGCAGTAGGATATTTACTAGGTGGGCTACTCATTGGTTTTTATGTCGATCCCAGAAATCCTGTTCTCCTGGATCAGAACGACCCTCGTTTCATTGGAAACTGGTGAGTGCTTTCTATATTTTGGGCGGTCTGTGCTAAATGTAGTTACAATTTCCTCAGTGAAGAGGAAAAAAAATATAGGTAGGCATTACCTGTAGTGATGGTAGGTAGGGTAATCTCCTCCATAAACAGCTATTTCCTTACCCCCAGAGCTCATAAATGTAGGACCATCTTTGGTGAGGGGAGTCTGCAGAGAAGCAAATTAAGAATTTTGAAAAGGGGAGAGTATTTTAGGTGAAGTGGGGAGGAAATTAGCCAGATTCAGAGATCTGCAGATTAAAGCAGAGGTCAGGGCAGTTCACTTTAAAGGTAGAGGAGGGGCTGAGAACAGAAGAACACAACCTAAGGGGGGGGGCTTCTAGAAGTTAAGAAAGGAAAGATGGGTTCTTCTCAGTCTAGGACTTTCAGATGGGATGTGTAGATGCCTGAGGCACAGAGTTAGGAGCTGAGTTCTTGTGTAGTTGGAGCTGGTTTGCTTGTGGCTGGATGTGTGATAACTTGTTATAGCAGCAACAGAAAACTAGCTCAGGGGCGTTTGGGTCACTGTGTCTTAGGCAGAATACAGGAAGAGAGCTTTCGTGATCCTGTGGGAACGTTTTCCTGAAAGGTTACCTTAACCCTATCTTTCATTATCTTTTCTGTGTTTTAGATTAAAAAAATACTTTGTCTTTCCTAGGTTTTTGTTGTTGTGATAAAACACTGACCGAAACTAACTTGTGGGAACAAAGCATTTATGTCAGTTTGCAGAATATAGTCCATCATGGAGGGGAGTTAGGCAGAAACCACAGGGGAATGCTGCTTGCTGACATGTTCTTCTGGGCTTGCTCAGCTTCCATCCTAACTCAGGGTCACTTGCCCCAGGTGGAACCACCCACAGAATAATTAATGGAGAAAATGCCCACAGACTTGCCCACACCAGTCTGATGGAGGGAATTCCCCAGCTGAGATTCCTTCTTCCTGGTGATCCTAGAAGCAGGGAAGGGAAGGGAGGGAGAGCAACCAGATACATGGAAAAAAAAAGAACTCTATTTTCTAAAAACAAATAAATTAATAATAATAAAAATAATAATATAAAAAAACCCAAGAAGCTCATGTTTTCTCATGGCCAGATCGCCAGCCCCACTTTTCTCTTGATCCACTCTGGGCAGAGCTTTCTCTTTGGGAATAGCTTATTCCCCACATGTGCTGCGAATCAGCTGTTCTCACTTGCTAGACCTGAGTCTTGCCACTCCAGTGATGCTCAGAACTCAGGGAGCTTCAACATTAGGTGCTATCGGATTTGTTTGCCAGGCTTGTGTTTCAGTTCTTCACAGTCCTCAATTTTCATGAAACAAATTATTTCTTCATGGCCGCAAAGACACAACCTTGGAAATATTTGGTGTCCTGAATTCATATTGCTGGAGCAGGTATATACTGATAGATTTTTTTCATTTTATGGCAAAACAGCATTTTAGTATTAGAAATATCATGTGCCACAAATTACTTTCTGAAGAGGGATTTATCCTCTTTTACTATAGAATAAGAACCCTGTGACTCTGTGGTTGATGAAAAAATGTGCTTAACACAAATTTCTAAGCAGTTAACAGATGAAGCTGTTTGATTGTTCAGATTTTTATTATAACCCTCCTTGAAGCTGGACAGGCTAACAACCAGCTGAACTCAGTCTGCAGAGTGTCTGAGTCATATAGAGAGAAGAACCCTTGTCAGTGTGTGGGGGGAAACATGGGCTTTTGATTTCTTGACTGATAGTGAAAAAATCTGACCTCAGCTGTTTTCATCGAAGTTAAGGAATGAATCAGAACAGAAACTGTTTTTCATCCTTAGAAAACAGATTCTTAAAATATACTTATGAATGTCTTACTTAGATATCCTGAGTGAGTGTGTAAGGAACACGCAGGGAAGGATGGAAGCACCAAAGGACAGGCAAGGGGCAGGAAGGCGGCCAATGCTTTCATCTGCCCTGGATCCTATGCTGTCCTGTGTCCTAGCACACAGGCACTTATTCAACTGACAGCAGTTGGATGTGGAACACACAGCCTAAGTCACATTCTTCTAGTGTGCTCCTCATTGCTGTGTGGATTTGGGGACATTCCATCTTTGTGCCTTGGTTGTAGGCCTGCTGTGAGGAATGAGTTGACTATGAAGAGCATTTTGTTCTGTTTCACTTTCCCAGTATGTTTTGCCTTCAGTCATTTTTTTTGTTTTTTTTAGGTTGAACAGGGGGTTCAATGAAGGGTCTTACACATACCCAGCAAGAGCTCTACCTCTGTGATTCATTCCCAGACTCCTCTTTTAGCTTTTTATTTTATTTAATTTGTTTATTTATTTATTTTAGCTCACTGAGTTGTTCAGGTTGGCCTTGGACTCACTTGTAGCCAAGGCTAGCCTTGAACTTGCAGCCCTTAGCTTCCTAAGTAATTGGGATTATGGTTCTGCACCACTTGAGCCAGACATCTTCAGTGCTTTGAATTTTATCAACAGTTAGATAATTTTATTTATCCACTTGATGGCTTAATCTTAACTCTGCCAATGACTGTCCGTTCAGAACTATCTGAGTGTTTACAAATAAATTAGAATTTTTTTTTTCTGTTTAGTAGTCTTGCTGGTAATAGATTTCTCATTGAATGCAACACTTAGCAGCAAAGATAAATTTTCATTAAATAGAGGCTAAAGGAGTGAAGGGGGATATTTGCTGACATTATTAGACACTTAATGTGTGTCAAGTGTTATACTAAGAACTTCATACACATATTCATTTAAGCCTTTTAACCATCAAACATAGCCTTTAACATCACACTCATTTTATAAGTTGGCCAATTAATATGCCAGGAATTGAATTATTTGCATTAAAACTTCTATGCACTAGGTTAAGGAGCTGACAGGGGTGGAGCTATTTTCCAGTCAACTGCCCACCTTATGACTGGTCTGAATAATGGGTCATGAAAGGGATTTAGATACCTGGGCCTCTCAATGTTAACTACTGTTGACGTGTCTTTTTACAACACATGACACACAGTCTCCTCACATGGCTTCTCCCAGAAGACAGCAGTGGCTCAGTACTGTCGTTATCTCATGCTTCCTATGGTTATTTTTTGAAGCTTTTGAAGACTATGAGCTGGTTTTCTTTGCTTTGAATTGCCCATTTTTATTTGTTTACCATAATTCTTTTCTTCTTCTCTGGACTGTTAGGTGTATCTTGAGGATTGGAAACATAGCTCAGTGGGTAAAGGTGCTTGTGGTACATACCTGGTCACCTGAGTTCACTCCCCAGAGCCCATATAAAGGTTGAAGAAGAAAACTGATTCCACAAAGTTGACCTCTGACCTATACACATATAATGTGACAAGTCCACTACCCTTACGACAAAACACACTTGTTTTAAATAAACACCTTAAAAATCTAAAAAAGAGTGTGCCTTAAATGATTGTATGAGTTTCTACATCATGGCAGGCAAGGTGAAGGTTGAAAGTCTAGTCCCAGTATATATCTACATAAAAAACAAAGCAGCTACTGCATATTAGATGCTGGTTTGGAGTGGGTGTTTCATGAGGTCTGTTATAAGCATCATTTTCTCTAAATTTGAGGACTCTCAGAAGCATTTTTCACCCCATTTCCAGATGAGAAATTCAACTAGGAAACGTAAAATAACTACCCAAGATTTTATAGTTAGTAAGTGGTGAAGGTAGGATCCCAAACTGGATCTCATGAATCTCCTGACTCCACTACCTGCCCCCGCAGGGAGGGAGTATGTGAGGCCGAGACAATGAAGCAGCCTGGGGACTCTAATTTCAGAGGGTAATGGGAGTGTGCTGTGGGGAAGGATTGATGAGGGCCTGTAAACTGCAAACTGCTGAAGGAACCCATGTTGACCCACCTATGGTCCCCAGCACCACTTATTTTAGATTTATTTCTTTCAGTTTATCTATTGGGCAAAACATTTGAATACTTAACCTGTTCCAAGCACTAGGCTGGTAATAATACATCTGCTGGGAAGCTTTCTGGAACAGAGATTACAAAGTAATAGTCTACACTCAGCTGTGTGTCTTCTTGCATTTAGGGAGAGTGTTTCTTATATCTTTGGCTCATGGTAGTAGTTTTAAATTTTTTGTGGCAAAGGTCAATTCTGAATGTCTAGATGTCCATCCTATTTATTAAATACTGTGAGAACTGGATAAGCATGGGTGAGTAATACATTAAGTTCTTGTAAAACTCTTTAGCTTCCTTAGCAATCAGAAACACACTGGACGTAAAGTTAGGGTAGAACATCCATCTCCACCACAAAATGACGTCAAGCACACTTTGAAGTATATTTGCTCCTCAGAGCATCTGCGGTAGTCTGTTGTTCTTCTAGTAAATTTTTGTAGGCTTCCTGGTGGCTCACTCTTGTCATCCTGTCATTGGGAGGTAGAGGAAGGAAGGTGAGATCTAGAAGATCACCCTGAAGTAATGAACAATTGAGGCCAGTTTGGGCTACTTGAGACTCAGCCTCAAACAAAGCAAAATAGAACAAAAACTGCTATGAAATACACTATAACAGAATTAACTGTGTTAGTGGAACTGATCCATCGTCAGATTTCTTGAATGACATTCTAATTAAGTTGATGAATATAATAGTCTCAGTAATCCTAGTACAATTATGAATTTTTCCATTCATGACACTGGAAGGCAAATTTTATTTTCTCAGTTTGTTCAGTTTTCTTCTGCCTTGTACTTCATGGAGGTAAAATGATTTCTTTGCAGTTTTTCACAGCAAATCTATTTTTATGATTTTGTTCTTCCTGAAGTGATGCCATAAATACTACTCACCATCTCCCAATGTTTTAGGTGGAGTGGATTTCTCCTCTGTGCCATCGCAATGTTCCTTGTGATATTCCCAATGTTTACTTTTCCAAAAAAGCTTCCGCCTCGACACAAGAAAAAGAAAAAGAAAAAATTTTCTACTAATGTCGTTAGTGATGATGACGTCATCAAGGAGAAATCCAACCCGAGTGAACAAGTGAACAAAAAAGTTTCTTCAATGGGCTTTGGAAAGAATGTCAGAGGTAAAGTATATCTCTTACATAAATACATGCATGGCACATTAGGCCAATGCTCTGCCTGGTGTGGGTCCAAAGAGGATGGCTCAGTGGTAGAGGGCTGTGTTGGCCCCCGCCCCCAGCCTGATGCTCAGCAGGGCCCCACGTAGGCACTGAGGTCTCACACCAGTGTCCCTCACAGATGTTTGCTGCTAGCTGGGCAAATATGAGGGAAAGGCTGCAAGTGCCATTTCAGAGAGAATGGCCTGAGCGGAGTGGGAGACAATAAGAAGGACAAATAACACAGCAGAATGACATATGTGTATTAAAAAAAAAAAAGCTACAATGAAATTCTTTACTTTGTAAGCTAACTTAAAAAAAATTAAAGGAGTAATTTCATCTGTTGAATTTGACAGTAGTAATAAAAATTTAGGCTTGTATTTTTCAAGTCTATAAAATGATGAATAGCCTGAAGAGTTCCATTTCTGGATCTCATGATAGAAGAAGAAAAACACTCCCAAGGAATATCCTTTGACCTCAACACAAGCCTGACATCTGTGCATACACATCATATACACTTAGACACACTAACGGTGAAAAAACAAAAATGAAACTCCAAACCAAACAGGTGAATTTCTAACAACTCATTTGAGTGTGTTTTG
Source organism: Sigmodon hispidus (assembly GCA_004025045.1). NCBI lineage: Eukaryota > Metazoa > Chordata > Mammalia > Rodentia > Cricetidae > Sigmodon > Sigmodon hispidus. The sequence goes on along the minus strand of PVIH01004912.1, from coordinate 37,535 downwards.
TCAAATTACTAGTAGATAACAGATTAAAAATGATAAGAAATGGCCCACCCTACAGAAAGTTTGAGACTCATTGTTTTAGGCCATGAAGATATCCACATCTAGATGTAGCATTTGCTGCAATTTCTGATGTCTGATTACTAACACTAATTGCATTGTGTAAAGGATGGTTTGTTTTAGGGGAGCAGTGTGGTGTTATGGGGAAATTCTTATGTAAGTATGAAAATCCACCAGAAGGAAATATTATTCCTTAGCATCAATTGTCCCTCTGTAGTTGTCTTAGAAGAAAGGTGTCTGTGGGATGGACCATTCTATTAAACATAATGAGTTTAGCCAATCTTGAATCCCAGCACTTGGGATCCAGGGGCGGGGGCAGGAGCAAGGGCAGGGCTGGGGCAGATTTCTCTGGGGCAGAGGCAGGCAGATTTCTGTGAATTTGAGGTTAGCATGATGTATATAGGAAGCTCCAGGCCAGCCAGAGCTAGACATTGTGACCTTGTCTCAAAAGGAAATGCTGATAGTAGAAATAATAATAATAATAATAATAATACATAATGGTTATTAAAGAGAGATTAAACATTCTAAAATCTAAACAACTTAAATTATTTCTTGGTAGGCCATCTTTGATCTATTGAATAACAAGTTCCCTTGCTTAAGGAACCTACAGTGACTCTTACCCATTATTTACAGTCTCATTTTCTGAATTCCCAGAGTTAATTTTTATATAAATTTAGAGCACAATGTTTATCAACTGCTCATAATAAAAAACTGTGGCATTTTGACTATGCATACAGTGAGACAGAAAGATAAGATAACGTTTCCGATGTCATAGAGCTGTCACTGCAGCCTAAGAAGGTTGATAGATTGGGACGTTGCTAAAGACTGCCTGTTAAAAGCTAGTGTCAGTATTTTGAAAATACTATTTCTTTTCATTTATGTTGTAGATGTGGCCTCTTTCCTCCCCATGACTTTGTGGTGATGCCTTTTTTGTAACTGCCAGTCTGATTCCTGGTAGTCCAGTAACAAGGAAGGATTCTCCAGAAGCTTGTGTGATCTCAGGTCCTCCCATGTGGACCAGCCCATCATTTTTACAGCTATATTATGGGCCATTATGATGACGGTAGTGATGATGATGATGATAATTATAATGTGTGTATGTGCACATGCATGCACACCTGTATTGGTACAGGTTACTTTAGAGTCTAAAAGAGGGCACTGGTCTCTTGGAGTTCAAGTTACAAATTGTTGAGAGATGACTGATGTGGGTGCTGGGCACTGAACTTGGGACCTCTACAAGATCAGTACACACTCTTAACCACTGAGCCATCTCTACAGGTCCCACAGTTGGTCAGTTGGTTTTATAACTAATTGGCATGAAGTCGCTGTTAAATAATTTAAGCCATACAAGTATAATTAGAATTTTAATTTGTAGGAATACAAAGTAGACTCAAGGGAAAAGATGGAGGCATGGTTAAAGTTATTTATTCTTTGTAAATTATGACTTCAAAGTGAAATATATTAATTGAATAATAAAAAGGGTATTGATATCAAGTCCATAAAACTACTGATGTTCTTTCTAAAGATCTATTCATCATATTTTATGTGTATGAGTGTCTGGCTATGTGCATGTCTGTACATCACTTACATGCCTGGTGCTTGCAGAGTCCAGAAGAGAGTGACTGATCCCCTGGAACTAAAATAATAGGTTGTGAGGGGCAATGTGGGAACTGGGAAGCAAAACCAGGTCCTCTGCAAAACAGGAAAGTGCTCTTAACCGGCTGAGCCATTTCTCCAGTCCCCAAAGCTCTTTCTTCAGCTGCCCTTTTTTTTTTTTTTTTTTTTTTTTTTTTTTTTTTTTTTTTTTTTTTTTTTTTTTTTTTTTTTTTTTTTTTTTTTTTTTTTTTTTTTTTTTTTTTTTTTTTTTTTTTTTTTTTTTTTTTTTTTTTTTTTTTTTTTTTTTTTTTTTTTTTTTTTTTTTTTTTTTTTTTCCGTGGATCTCTACCATGTTCTCTGCCCAGTGCTTCTCAAAATATTCAGTGAATTTTCTGAGGGAGGTCTTCTGTTATATCCAAATGAGAAGAATCCATTCTGGAATTTAAGACTTATTTATGGAAATGTATATACTACTTCTTTAGTTAGTGTCTTGTGCTCCAATCGATTATGGGTTTCTGGCTTTTCCACACAGGTGTGGATTACCTGGTATGTATGTATTAAGGGGCAAATAAGAGGAGTCTGAACATGTATAGTTTGTTTATGAAATCAGTTTTCAGTCTGGTTTTCTTGCTTATATTTCTGGCAAGTTCTCCTTTTCATTTCCTTTCTGGATTTTGATGAATGGTCCCCCTTTGGTGTAAATCTCCTAGATGAGCCACACTGCTAATTCATTACTCTGTGCAAAATGGATACTCTGGCTCATTATAAATTGGAAGTTCAAGGTGTCTCATGTAGTCTATGCTGGGCTTAAACTAATAAGTTAAAACTGAACTTGAACTTTTCTTTCTCTTGCCTCAACTTTTGAGTGTTCAGATTACAGACACATGCTACCACATCTAACCTACTTTATCTTGTTAAACAGAAATACTGTTTTAATGAGATATACTAAAATTCTGCTAAAAATGTCTTAAACCATACTGATGATGTTGGAATACTATTCAATTAGAATATTTAAATCAGTTCATATGTCTTGTACACATTACTATTCCGTAGAGTATTTTTGACAAAGCAATAGTTGGAAGTAACATCCTAACATTTAATTCATCTTTCAGAAGGACAAAGGAAACTCAGGCTTGGCATGATTTACATTCCAGAACCGAGGCTCATGGTGGTCTTGAATTACAGAATGGTTTAGATTTGATTCTGAGTTAAATCTATGTTCTACTTCCACATTTTCTTTTCTGTTTTCTGGAGCAAGGTTTTCTTTTGTCTTTATTTTTTTGTGCCCGTCAATACCAGCTCCTTTAAAGAGGAGATAGATCGCTTAGACATTGATTTGGGCTTTATAGACTGGAACCTCTTTTGTTTGTTTTATTTGGTGACAGGTCTTGCTGTGTTACCCAAGCTGGCTTCGAACCACGGGTTCAAGTGACCCTCTTGCTTAAGCCTATCAAGTACCTGAGACTACCAGGGCATGCCACTATACCTGGTTAGCATGGTGCCCTTTCTGAGGATACTAGAAGAAAATTTACCTTACTTTCTACTTCCTCATTTTGATACAACTATTGGGAAAATCTGGCTCATGTTTCTAGAGTCTTATAAATTATGTAGAATGATGCTGTTGTAAAAGACTACTAAGAGGAAAGTCAAAATTTCAATGTGTCTGCATTGCCTTTCCACAAAGAGATTAACATTGATTCCATCAAAATCTTAACAAAAATAAACTCTTAAAATATTTAAGTGGATCAATTTTCCTGTGGTTTGAGGCCTAGAATTTTAAAGCTTTTCCATTTAACCCAACATTTTTCTATATAGAAAAAAAGGTTCCGATTTGTTTCTTTTATGTCCACTTTTAGTCTTAATTGTTTGGCACTATTAATTTAACATAAAATAGAATTTGTTTTAGCTTGAATTTTGTCTGTGTTGGTGTGAAATATGTTTATAAACATAACCATATAGCCAAGTTATTTTGAGGTGATGAGTTGATTTTAAAAGAATTATTGAAAGTTATAGATTATTACTATTACTAATACTTTTGATCATTAAAGGCTAGTGTTAGGGTCTGGGGAGATGCCTTACTATGCAAGCTTGAGTTTAGATCTTCAGAACCTGTAAAATTCCAGTGTGCCAGCGCACACTCAGAACCCCAGTGCTGGGTTGTGGAATGGGGTTGGGATAAGGACAGGCAGGTCCCATAGAAGGCTTCAGACTTGGTTGTGGTCTGCAGAGTTCTCTGGTGGAGACTGAGAAGCACAAAGGGGGTACATTATGAATCCCAGGAAGGCTAGGATGTGCCTTAGCAATGGAGTGTCTACTTAGCATGCATAAGGCTCTGAATTTGATTCCCAGCACCACAAAAGAACCGTAAAGAAAAGACTAGACTATCTAAAGGCAGGAGACTGATCATTTTATGGAAGAATCAGGAAAACCTTGAGCAGGCTACCTGAGCCCTGTGGAAGTGGGAACAACCCAGGTGGAGAATGAAGTGCAGAAATGCTTGGTGACCTTGGGGTGACATTGCTTGGAAATGCTTGGCACATTGAGCAGATGTGGTAGACACCTGGGTGGTAAGGCATAGGTGGTGTGAGTGTGAGTGTGTGTGTGTGTGTGTGTGTGTGTGTGTGTGTGTGTGTTAATGGTCATATTGTGGAGCACCTCCCTGCAAGCATTGCAGACTTTCTTGGAATTCTTCCCTCTCAGGAAGCTGCCAAAAGTATTCCAAGATGGAGGCCGGTAGATAAAGGAGTGGAATGGAAGGCGAGGGCAAGGAGAAGGCTGTAGACAGAGCCCATGTGAAGTTTGCCCGGAGCACAAGGAAAAGCCAGCCTGGTCCATTGGCCCTGCCCGTTCCCTGCCTACTTAGGTGCTTTCACTCAGCTGCCAGAGGAACCTGGTAAATAAAGGCAACTCCTCAGCTTGCAGCTTCTACCCTTTTCCCATCACACTTGTTAGAAAGGCATCTGTCCCGGATGACATCCCATCTCCTTTCAGTCTTATTTACAAATCATGCTTCAAGCACATCAGGTTCATTGCTGGTCCAAGTATATGCTGACCCCAGGGCCTTTGCAGCTGCCATTCCTGTTCTAGGGAATGCTCCTGCCCACAACCCCTCATTTGCTTTAGTATGTTTGTCAGTGAGGCAGGCCTTCCTTAATCTACTTTAAAAAAGAAAAATCTCTAACCTCCCTTTTAATGCTCTGAGCTCCTATCCTCCTTTATTTCTCCTTCCTGACCCACGATGCCCAGCTATCCCTTGGTCCCCTTCTTTTCTCATCACTAACCCACGATGCACATCTATTTTTTGGTAACTGTGGAAAACTGGCTCCAGGAACACCCGAGAATCTTACATAAAAAGGCACGGTGTTTGCACATACATTTTGACACCCTCTTTTAGACGGTGGGTCATCTCCAGATTGCTGATCACACTCTTCACAACATAAAGGTCCTGTGACTAGGCTGCTTTGTTTTGTTTATGAACCCATCATTCTCAGGGCAGCTGGAATTTTTTCTGTTATTTTTGATCTGTTGTTGGTTGAGATCATAGATGCAGAGCCCACTGTAATTCAGAGATAACTGGACCTTCTGTATATACTCTCCTGTCTGCCCAACTCCACCAAGGCAAAAATTTCCTCCCTCATCACATACATTACTGAGTTAACCACACCAAATGGAACTCAGTAAATATTTAATGAATGAATTATTATTCAACTTAGCATTTATTTTAAGGTCTGAAAACATTCAGACTCATCAAAATGAATGTCTATCATTTCTTATAGTACATAATTCAAATAGTTTCCAAAAGATGTGACTATTTAACAGATAGTAAGGAGACAATAAAATATCAGGGGACTGCCCCAAGGTCACCAAGTTCATCATTAGCAACAAGTAATCCAGACTAAATAAGCCCAGGGCTACTCTTAAACTTTTCATGTTTGTTTTTAACTCTGCCATATAGAGCCCCTGATAAACAAAGGCTTGTTTCATCATAAGATGAAAATTGTGTTATCAGGGCTGAGAATGTAGCTCAGTAGTAGAATACTTGCTTAGCATGTTCAAGGCCCGGGGTTGCATCCTCAGCAACACACACACACACACACACACACACACACACACACACAGGCGCGCGTACACCTTTAAAATAACCCTCCCCTACACTTAAGTGTTAAATGAGAGGAAGAAAGGCCATTTCTGTTGACGTGACATGGGAATGATGATGTTTCAATTTTCTCAGTGGTGTGACCCAATACCTGACAAGAAGGAACTTGAAGGAAAGGAGCTTAATTTTGACCCACAGTTTAGATGGATCCTGTCTGTTTTAGTGGGGAAGGCATCGAAGCAGGCGTGTGAGGCTGCTGGTCACAACTGTAGTCAGGAAGCAGAGAGATGAATTGATTCAGATTGTACTCCCCTTTGGCCCCTCCCCTCCCTGTCTCTGTCTCTCCTCCCCCCCTCCCCCAGCCCATGGGATGGTCCCTCCCTTATTAAGGATGGTTCCTCTCATGTCATTTAAACCTCTTTGGAAACAGCATCATAGACAAGCTTTAGGTGTGTCTCCTAGGTTAAGTCTAAATCAGTCATGCTGACAGTGATGACTGACCGTCACAGATAAGCAAGGGGATGTATTAGGGTCTCAAGTTCAGATGACAGGCACAGAAATTAGCAGAAAGAGACAGAAGGACAAAATGTAATTTGGAATTTCTAGAAACTGCCAGCCGTGTGTGGCATTTGCAAAGTGTTGCAAAGAAAGTAGAGCATTTAGAAGGTCAACAAAGGTTTCAACTGTGACCCTCCAAGGTTTCACTAGGCTGCACAGTAGTTTTAGTTTTGCCCTTTAACTGATGGCCATCACTGGGTTCCCAATACTTGCCCAGAGATGGCTTCTCACTGCCTTTTCATAAGCCATTTTTCAGCATCATAGTATACAATGTAGCCTCTGTTAGTATCCCATCTCCAGGAAAACTCCAGGATTCCTGATTTAGGGGATCTGGACCATAGCATCTTAAACAGGTATTAGGGTCCTAATGATGCTGAGGGACTGCACAAAGACCCACAGTAATAAAGAGACCATGCTGTTCACAAAGAAATCACAGGGTTGCTGATGCTGGAGAACTTTTGACCTTGCTGACCAGGAGACTCAGTCTTACAGCCATGTTTAATTTCCTTCCCTGCTTTTCACACTCTGCTCTCAGTTTTCCTCATTTCTAATTCTTTTTTTCATTTCTGATTTCCTTGAGCCTTTGTTTTCTTGTGACAGGACACCTCTTTTTTTATTGTAAGTTTATATAATCTAATTTTCTTTATTATTATTATTATTATGAACAAACAAGTCACGCTTTCTATCCCTGTATATCCTTATTCAAGGTCCCTTCCCCCTCCCACCACATCAGGTCATTTTTTCTTCTCCACAACTTCCCATCCCCTCCCTGGGGAGACAGCAGACAGTCCCATGGTCCCACTGACCCAATAATGCTTAGCTCAGTCTCCACTCCTGGCAGATCCAGTTTTGTCTCCCCTCCCTCAAGAGTGAGTCAGGTGTATCTTTAGGTGGAGTGGGATCTGAAGAGTCAGTCCAGGGAGGACACCTCTTTTTATTTTTTTAATTTGCACATAGAGATGATGAACTAAAAGGCAACAAACCTGGAACAGAGTCCCTAGGAATGAGCACTCCACATTTTACCCCGAGCAAACTGACTGTAGGGTAACTCAATAGGAAGTCTCATTCAGAAAGATGGGCGACAATGTTCATTAATTCTGAATCTAAGTAAGGGAGGGCATGCCATGGTCTGTTGATTTCTGTTGATGCCCTTTGGCCTGACATTTTCATTTCTGTCCACTTGTCTGTAGTTGAGGGGCTTGGGAATTCTGCAGTTAGGCTGGAAAGTGACTGCAGTGTAGACCAGGCAGTGCTGTACACAGTACTTCTATGGGGTCTTATTTGGGGGATCTTGTGGGGTCATTGGTTTTATGGATAGTGTGTAGGAAGTAGGGATAATACTTGTCTCATACTGCAGGATAATGCAGTATGTCTCCATGCCTGATGTTTCCACCAATTTTTTGACTCATCAATGGATTTAAAAGTACACTAATGCTAACTAAATTTGAAACAAAGGGAAAGTTTCACATATCCAGTACTTATCAAAGAGGAAACCAGAAAATTTTATGAAGAGATATTCAACAAAACTACTCCAAAGTGATTCTAATGATAGATACTGAAGGATGACAGAGAGGCCAATGCCACTGAGAACATGGACACTTTGCAGAGCCCTCAGGCATGGTAGGTAGCAGGTTTGGCCAGGAGGTGGAAATAGGAGTGAGGCCAGAAGCTGGATCAGAGCTTTTATTGGGCTTTCAATGGGAAAGTGAAATTCTAAAAAAAGATATTGAAAGAATAAAATTGATGGGTTATATTGACTTTTAGAAAAATGAAGTAGAAGAATGTTCACCTGGAAACCCCATGTCAATAGGAGGAAACAAACACCCACGCTAAACACAGGGAATGGATTTTCTTGTAACAACAAACAAACAACAAACAAAAACCACCAGAGTGTGAAGGGAGTATTAAAATATGTGGAAATTAGCATAGAGTAATTAGCATTAATGCTCATAAATTCAAATCTTGAAGAACATGTCAAGTTAAATTGTGGATTGTTTAATATTAAATAGTGTATCAAAATCCCAGGGCTGCTGTTCAAAGATCAATTGCTCAGTTGCTTACAGCTGGAGTGTGTAAAAGACTTCCCCCACCCCATGTATGTGCTGTATAAACAAGATACTGCATTCATGGATACCATATTCTCTTAATAGTATTTTAATTATTTGTTAATGGACTTTTAAATTGTAATCCTATCTAAGTCTGCTAGGAATTTTAAAGTCTTTTTTTCTGGCTTTTAAAATTAATTTTGTAGGCTAGCAAGAAAGTGATGGGTTCCTTTAGCTTTAAAAGATCTGTTATTCAGATAATTGTGGACAATCCCTTTCTAGCTCTCTGTGTTTTTCATGAGTCTGTGCCACAGACCCCTTCACCTTGCTACCCATGCTCTCTGACCTGACCCATTCTCTGTAAGGAAATGGTGCACCCATGGAACTCATTTTATTTTCTCATACACAGATAGTATATTTAGTATACATTGCTGTTGTAATGTAATAAACAATACTAATGAATAAATATATTCTAAGGATGCTTTAGTGCTTGCAGCAGGCACATGATGAAAACTGCAGTGGCTTCAGCAGAAGTAGTGACTGTGAGGGATCTCTAGTGCAACACACATTCAAAGTTCTAGGACAAAAGGATATATGTCTCACTAAGCTTTCATTAAGCATCTCTCCTCCCCTCTTGAAAAGATGGTTGTACTCATTTTCTTTTCTGGAACTGACTCATTTGATCTTGGTGTTTTCAAACCCATTGTCGAACAGATGCATCTGACTATAGTCTTACTTAAAACATTCCTATGTGCTGGAGCATGCTTGTCTAATGATTGGGATATGATGAGCATGCCAGTATTTACATTTGAAGTCTATAAGGCTTCAGAGAAGAACCAGCTGTAGTCCCACCTGCCCTGGGACCGATCAGTCTCATAAATAATGTCCCTTATTAATTTCCACAAGAACCTTCTCATAGTACAGATCACAGATTTCCTAAAACTTTGACTAAAGATTTGCAAGGCCATTGAGAAGAACCTCACCAGATTCATTGCAGTATATTCTTGTTGTGAGTAGAATGCAATTGATCAATTTGTCTAGATGTATGTGATGGTGGGGTCATCTGAATTGCTATTGACATTTGTTTGGAAGGAGCAGAGGACCTGCCAATTCAATTCCTTTAATATATCTTTTACAAGTGTTTTCTTCCTTCCTTCCTTCTTCCTTTCCTTCCTTTCTTCTCCCTCCATCCTTCCCTCCCTTTCTTTCTTGAACAGAAAACAAAACAAAACAAAACAAAAAAACCAAAAGAAAATCAATCAGAGACTCACTACATAGCCCTGACTGACCTGGCATTCAATATGTAGATCAGCCAGACCTCAAATTCACAGAGATACACCTGTCTCTGTCTCCTGAGTGCCGGTATTCAAGGCATGTACCACCAGACCTGGCCATAAGTGTTTCTTAAATATTGTCTATTTTGTGTTACAGTCACTTAAGTTTTGCATTGTATTTTTTTTCTTCCTACATTACTTCTATGTAATGTAGAAGGCATCTCCTGATTTTAGTGTTGGCTTCTCCTTAACACTGAATTTGGCTTGGAGGCACACACCTTTCTTTACCTGATGACTGTCAGCCCTGAACTTGAAATTTTTCATAGTATCAAATGATCAAAATGCCAGCTCATCATTATCATTACTCAACACCTCTCTCTCTCATGATCTTCATGGAATCTTTAATTGTATAACACATTATACCTGGCACTAAAAAATGAATCTAACATATATTCTGTAGCATTAAAAATGAATTAGATACTGGGTTGCCAATTTATATATTGAACAACTTCTTGTCCAGTTCATTTATTAAAACTATGCTTTTGAGATAGTTTCAGGTATACATAAAGGCTTCAGGAAGACACAGAGTGCTTGTTACTTGGTGTTCTGTGTTGAGTCTCCAATAATTGCCAGTCTCTGGAAGTAGAAGACATACTTGACCACTTACACTCCCTCTGAGATTTTTGTAAACTCACGGACATTGCCCTTCTTGACACTGGGCAGACAAAAATCTCATAAATACACAGTGAGCCATTTTTACTATCTAAGACAGGCCTGCCTTCCCAAAGATGTCTTTTATTTTCAAGGTCTACTCTAGAATCACTTTATTTAATTTTGGGGTCTTCTTCAGTCTTGGGCAGATCCTCATCTTCCTGGTCTTAACATTTTCTCAAAAGCATAGGCAAAAGTTAACTTCATAGAGTAATCTTTAGTTGGGATTTGATGCTGCCTTCAGATTTACGTACTTTTTAAGGCTAATCACAAAAATGATGCTATGCTCAGTACACTCTAACTGAGCAGGCAGTATTAATTTTCTTAATAATCTTGTAAGTTTGCCATTTGATCCCTGGATGAGGTTGCATTTTCTAGGTTGCTCCATCCAAAATTAGTAGAGTGCAATAAAATCAATAAATAATGTAGAACTTCTTTACAGGGGAATAATTTGAGGTTACATAAGGTTAATGAACTCCCATTCTTCACAGCCATTATTCTTTGTGACATCATGGCCACCAAATTAATAATCATAGAAGTACTGTTTTTAGAGGATACCTGGGGTTGATTCTGTCACATTGTGTTCAACTGCTCACTGTATGTGACCTTATTTTACATTTAAACGTCTGTATGTAATGGTTGCTGTTGATTCATTAACTTTGAATCATACCAAATGCCTGTAAGTCATTTCTGGTGCAAGCATCTCAGATGTGTATATTTTCTTAGCCTCCTAAGTACTGGGTTACTGGGATTATAGGCATGTGCCACCATGACTGATGTTAGGAACATTTTAAACAAGCAAAATGGCCAACAAAAAACATGAGAAAGCTGTGACACACTATTGTGATGAGAAGCCATTTTTACCATGTTAGAGCTGCAAGAAGACAGAATATGTTTTTCACTTCTGCCGGGAAAGGTGAGTATGGTTGACTGAAGTTTTTGCTGCTCTGAGTGTATCTGTGAAAGTGCTTTAAGTATGAATTTTAGGCTTACAAGTAAATTTTATCAAGTAGCTAAATTGACCAGTAAGGACAAAAAAATAAAGAACATTGGATGGATATTGTTCCTGTTTGATTTTTCACATACTTCTTTTAGCATCCATCAAGCTTACAATTGGGGAATCTGCCTATTGGAGTAATTTTTCACTTTCTTCTTTAATAAGATTTTCTGTGCTCATTTGTAGTTTCTGTCTTCTAATGCTGAAGTCAGACATTTCTCTGTTCCTTTCAATAGAAAATGACTTTTATAAACTAAGAATTGTATGCTGGGTAGGTTCATTCCTACTGGAGTATCATTATGACCAATCCTTGTTTGTGATAATGCTAGGAAATAACATGTACACACCCAAACACATGCATATACTTGTCTAAATGTATGTAATCTATCTGCGGCCTGTCAGCCAACTTATTATATCTTTTATCCATAACTTGCCAATTAACTTGTTCTATTTTATATCATTCATCTATAATATCTTTTTTTTTACTTTGTTTGTTTAGAGACCACTAGTGAGTGGGTACATCCCCTGCTTATCTCTCTGAGATCATCTATAATATCTATCTATCTATCAATCTATCTATCTTTCTGTCTGTCTTGTCTGTCACTGTCCATCCATTCATATGTCCGTCCACCCACCCACCCACTCACCCACCCATCCGTCCGTTATGGTTTATGTATTTCTCATTTTTATAATGTTTATGTTCATCTAATTGGTTCATATGAATACCTTAAGTTCTAATCTAGTACCTATCTGGTCCTTCTTTCCATATTTCTAACTTCTTTTCTGTTAGTTAGTAAACTGAATTCCATCACTCTTTAATGTAATTATTAGCTTAGAACCTATATGTAAAAAAACAGTGACATCCGCCCATTAATTTAGCCCTAAATTCTTTGGCTCCTTTAGGGCATTTGGGCAGAAAACTAAGCCCCAGTCAATGGATATAGAGGGTAAAAAATTTATTAGAAGTCTAAACTTTATTGATTGGTCTTAAATAACCATCAACTTTGGTTTTATTTATCCAATAGATTTTTTATGAGATGAGAGAACATTCATATATTTTTCTTACCCTTGATGCTAAAATACCATTTTACCAAACTAAATGTGTCTAGAAGAAAAACCAGTATAGAAGCTGGAGAGATGGCTCAGTGGGTTATGAGCTCATACAGCTCTTATGAGGACCAGCATTTGATTCTCAGCACCTGTGCTGACAAGTCCTTATAACTGAGTTCCAAGGGATCCTGGTCTCCAGGGGCACTTGCATGCATGTATATATAACTACACACCTATATGCACACATACACATAATTTAAAAATACATTAAAGAAAGAAAAACCCGAGGTAATGAGTATGATGATGTACTCATGTGATACAAATATATCATTTTGTTTTAAACTTCTTTTCTTTTCCAGAATGTTTTAGATTCAGTATTGTGCCTTTTATTTTTTTTTATTTTTTTTTAAACTTTATTTATTATTTTATTTATTTATTTATTTGCCTTGGTGTTTGCCTGGAACTGGAACTACAGACAGTTGTTAGCTGCCATGTGGGTGCTGGGAATCGAACCCGGGTCCTCTGGAAGAGCAGACGGTGCTCTTAACCGCTGAGCCATCTCTCCAGCCCCAGTATTGTGCCTTTTAATATGCTGGCTAAACTTAATTAGTATCTTTGTATGTTAATAATCTCAATTTACCAACTTTGAAGCTTTGGATATGACATTGTAATTCAACATTTACAGAAAAATTAAGAAATGGTTTGGTTGTTTTTCTCCGTGTTTATTCACATTAAGGTCAAGTTTGCATATTGGCTTTCCCCCTAAAGTCTTAAATCTCACAAGGTTAGGTAAGACCTAGAATAATACATTTTATTCATTTTGAAGTGATGTTAGTAAATACTCTCTACTTTCTAAGTTTTAGATTCTAGTAAGTGGGAGGCTATGAATTACAGTGTCAATAAAAGTTGGTTAATTATAATGAAATGGCTGTACTATGTTTTAACATAAGAGATAAGTGTTTCTAAGATGATCTTTTTCATGGAGGCACAATTATGCAAATGAACATCCATTCAGTCTATAAAAATGAATAATACAGAAGTTGATAAGATACAGAATTTCCATTTATTCCCCCCTTGACTTTTTTCATGGTTACACAACTTAAAGCTCTTAAGAATTTGGTTATTAGTGTATTAAGAAGTCATCATTTGATTTCCTATGAGTGCTTTCTTTCGACTTGTTTTATTTTTATTCAAATATGATTATGTGCACATATTTATGTGTTTCTGTAGCTTTCTTTAATTATCAATATAATACTTTTGTAATTCTTTTGTGCTTTTAATGACCATCTCATATTCAATCATATGATTATACCATAATTTGTTTAAATATTGCCCATCGATAGCCATTTAGCCATTCCACATTTTATATTATATATGATTTTATATCTGAAGGACATTCTGTTAAGTAAATACTTAGATCTCAGGTTGAAATCTTTCTCCCTGAGATGCTGCCCAGTGGGTACTGAGCCTCATTCCTGGGCTCTTTCATCTTAGGATACCATGGCCTTTGCTCTTCAATCAAAAGCACCGGGGAGTGCCTGGTCCAATGCTCTCATTCCTTCCCATTTTTTTTTTTTTTTTTTTTTTTTTTTTTTTTTTTTTTTTTTTTTTTTTTTTTTTTTTTTTTTTTTTTTTTTTTTTTTTTTTTTTTTTAGCTATGATTGTTTCCTGTTTCATAAACAAAGCTGAAATATCAAATCATCTGCTCGTTGCTCTGCTTTGGGTATCTGCAGTGTAGGATTAAAAGCATGCCAACTCTGAAATGCATCTTGGACTTAAGAGATGGCTCAGCTGTTAAGAGTGCTTGTTGCTTTTCCTGAGGACCCAGGTTCAGTTCCCAGCTCTCATTTTGAGTGACTCACAATCACCACAAAATGTAGCTCCAGGGCATCTATTACCCTTTTTCTGGCTTCCTAGGGTATCCATATACCCTTACACATATATGAACTCTCTCTTTCACACACACAAACCATAAATAATAAATTGAATTTTTAAATAGAAAAGTATATCTTTTCAGGATAGTGGTAGCTAGGTGAACTTGAAATTATAATGTAGAATTAGACCACAAGTTATCTCATTAAATAACCTTTAGGATCTTAACAGAAAATGAATTTTAATTAATGAAAAATACAAATAGTTTCATAAGCTGATTGCTGTTTATGAAGACATTTGTGTCTGAGTATGATTTTAGATGCTATTGCCTTCCTTGTCCTGGTTGAGAATTAAGAATCCCTACTCTAAGAACAGCAGTGGTTTCTAGTGTAATCAGAGTAGGGCAGTGCTGACACATGATTTAATCCTAGCACTAGGAGGCGGAAGCAAGCAGATCTCTGAGTTCAAGGCCAGGCTCTACAGTGCAAGTGCAGAACAACCAGGAGTACACAGAGAAACCCTGTCTCAAAACCAAACCAGAAAAGAAAGGGGGCGGGGAGGGCATCATCAGAGCTTTCTGTCTGTTGCCCAAGGACTATTTCCAGTTCATAAGAAAAACAAAGTTCAGTTTTCTTTTGTTTTCCATCCATTGTTTATAACATTCATGTATCATTTTTGTCATTTTGTAGACCTACCAAGAGCAGCTGTCAGGATCTTAAGCAACATGACATTCCTTTTTGTGAGTTTGTCATACACAGCCGAGAGTGCCATTGTCACTGCTTTCATTACCTTCATCCCCAAGTTCATCGAGTCACAGTTTGGTATCCCAGCTTCCAATGCCAGCATCTACACTGGTAAGGTACTGCCACAGGACTGTGTCCATAGACTAACATGGAGTGAGTGGGGAGGAAGGCCAGGCTCATGTCCCCTGTTCACCAAGTGCACTGCCTGCCCCGAGTTTCTGAAGAAAGCCAGGGATGTGCTTTCTAAGATTCTGATTATGTTTGTGTGATATATTTACTAATTGTATTTTGAAAGGATAGACTATTGCATATTTATGAGTTATGTAGAACTCAGTTAAAAATAATCATAAGTAATGAGACTCACATTTAGATTAGTGTTGATCTTCTTGTGGATTACCTTGGATCTTAAAATGTTAAGTGATGTTTGTTGATGATGTAAAATCCAGATTAGTTTTATGGTATCAGGATTTTTCTATTCATAAACCGGGATAGATTTTGATAGAATTACTGGAGATCCATGACATTTAAAAGGATGTTTTATGTACTTTATTTAGATGTTTTATGTCTAGTCAAGATGACTTTTTAGGAGTCTTTCATAAGTACAATTGTAGGACTTGGCACTCAAACCTTATCTGATAATGTGGGAAAATGAATTCTCAGATATTGGGGGAATTACAGTGTTATGTAATATTCTAAATACTTCCTTAGTGATATTAATTGATTGGCCAATGACTATCTGTAGAAAGCTTAATTTTTCAATAAAGGATAATTAAATATTTTGAATAATAATAAAGTTTCACATAGCTTGGTTTCCTACCATATCCTAATTCTAAATTTAAACCCAGGAAGCTTGAATTATCTAAAAACGGACAGAAAAATATCACTGTAAAAAAGAGAAGTTGATTTGAAATATCTGTTTGCTTGTCTGGTAATCATGTTGTTTGCTTCATTTTATATATAGTAAGGTATGAAAATTGATTGTGTCCACAGTTGTAAATTGTTTAATAAATAATATATGGCTGTGGACTGCTGTAATTTGTGAGTTAAAGTATGTTTTGCTCTCTCTTTGCTTTTTCCTGTATCGATGTGACATCCACAGATCATGTTTCAGCTTGGCTAACAGAAAATAGAAGCCCATTCTTAGTTTAATTCTTACATTGTCCTTGTTGGCTGAACAGTGATTCCTGGGCAGGGGAAGCCAAAGCTGCTGCTGGGGCTAGATTCAAAGTGAAGAATACTTTCACACAGTCCCTAAACGAAGTTTCAGTATGAAAGGTGTGAATAGGAAGAAGGTTCTTAGCCAAGCAAATCTGAGGATTGCTGTGTTAAGTGCTATAGGCTCCTCCCTGCACCCTTTCTTTGTCCATCACTCCTTCCCTACTCACATGCACTGTAAGACTGCCAGAGAGAGATGCAGACCACGTTCTTCTCCAGGCTCATTTGACTATGAAACTCAACCTTTTATTTACTCATCATGATAGGGTATCATTGTTATTTAGTGTGTGTGTGTGTGAAAAATATTGTCTCGGTATTTCATTTCATTCATTTTGAAACTGATCTCATTGTGCAGCCTAGGATGGCCTGGAACTTGTGATCTCACTGCCTCAGCCTCTCTGTGCAGGGATTACCTATGTGAGCCACCACATCTCACAGAAACATACCTTTCCAATGAACAGTTTTTTCTGTGCTAAAACACAAGCATTTAATCATGTGTGTCCCTATTCCAGCCACAGTAGAAAGTCCAGCGCTGTCCCATGGCCCTCCATGTGTACCGTTCTCACTCCAGGCTCCAAGCAGATTGAGCTGAAGTGGACTGGATGGACTGGGGCCTTCTCTTCAGTCCGGGTAGAGAAGAGGCTCGCTAGACGATTCTTTGAGGGAAACTGGAGGAAGAAGTCCAGTGGGATCTGGAGGGTAGAGACACTTGTATAAATGAGGCCAGCTCACAGAGGCTGCTTCCCTCTTAGCCCAGGATGGGAGAAGACAAGACTAAGCATAATTCCATTCTGCTTGCAGCATCCATCAGCATCCATCCTTTGTCACTAGCGGTTCTGTTTCAAAGCAACGGCTAGAGTGCCTCACAGTGGCTAGAGTGTCTCATGGCATCATGGTTGGCTGTGCTTTCCAGTGCCCAGTCCTCCCCTGGACCGTTGTCATCTGATTCATAGACATGAAGTCAATTCAAGAACCATTCAGGTTGGACATGAGCAGAGAGTGCCTCATTAAGTTACAGGGAGATTAAAAGCATAATAATTTCTTTAAAATTCTTTTCAGTTTCTTCTTACCCTCTGAACACAGATTTTAATTTTTAAAAAAGACTTTGAATTTTTTTGTCCTCTGAAGCCCTTTCTGTACATGCAGATTAAAGCAGAAAAAAATGATTTTTACAGTAGCGTTAATTTCTGAACTGACAAAGTTTTTCTTAATTTTTTAATAATTTATTATTTATGAATAAAGTCATATTTTTTATCCATGTATATCCTTGGTCAGGCTCCCTTCCCCTTCCAGTCACTCTCTCTTCTCCACATCTCCCCATCTCGTCTCCAGCAAGGGCAGGAGGTCCCAATATGGCTTAGTTCAGCATCCACTTCTGGCAGATCCAGTGTCCTCACCCCAACATCAAGACTGGGTCAGGTGTTCCTCTAGAGGGAGTGGGATCCAAGGTGCCGGTCCAAGGTGTTTCAGATCCCAAGCTGGTTGTGGTTTGCAGCTTGGACATGTCTTGTTTTTTGCTTTTTCATTTAGAGTTCACTAATGAGTGAGTACATCTCCTGCTTATCTTTCTGGATTTGTGATATCTCGCTCAGGAGGATATTCTCCAAATCCATCCATTTGCCTGAAAATTTTGGGATATCATTTTGTCTTAATGCTGAGTAGTACTCCATTGTATAGATGTACCACAGTTTGTTAATTCATTCTTCAGTTGAGGGGCATCTAGGTTGTTTTCAGGTTCTTGCTGTTATGAATAATGCTGCTCTGAACATAGTTGAGCTAATGCCTTTGGAGTGCAAAGGTATACTTGGGGTATATGCCCAGAAGTGGTATTGCTGGGTCCTTGGGGAGACTGATTTCCAGTTTTCTGAGAAACCGCCATACTGCATTCCAGAGTGGCTGAACAAGCTTACACTCCCACCAACAATGGAGGAGTGTTCCCCTTGCTCCGCAACCTCTCCAGCATAGGCCTGATAAAGTTTTTGAATTTAAGTATCTTTTCATTTTTATTAGTTGGTTGAACCCAGGGCATCATGTATGCTGGAGTACCCTCCACCATTGAGTTACACCCTAGACTTAGTATTTATTTTTTAAAAATTATTTGGATAATTATCTCAGCCTAAGCAATTTCTTGTGTTGTTATCAGGTCAAACCATGTCCCAGACACAAGCCTGTGAACAGTCTGTAAGTCTGTAAATACTGACTTGTTTATGTGGTCATTCCATGTCAGCACTGTGTAGGACTCTGTGCCTTGGAGTGGGTAGAAAATTATAAAGACTCAAACTGGGGTTCCCACTGCTTATGCATCTGACAGGAGAGACACACTTATGAAATAAGTTAGAAAATGCTGCCCAGGAACTGATTGTCCAGCATGGTAGCTACAGTTAATATATATTTATATATGGCTGAAAGGAAATTCTATATGTTCTCATTACAAAAGAACACTGTAGGATGATGGATATCTTATTTTATTGAACAGTTATACAATATATACATATATGGGCACATCACATTGTACCCAATATAGATTTTCTTGGTCTATTTAAATTAAATAATTAAAAATAGACACCTCTTAGATGGCTTTGATAATAGGAGGTTTTGGCTCCAGAGATTATTTTGGCTAGTAGGGTAATGATGTTTGAGTTGTTTTCAAACAATTGTATTGATCTAATTTAAAGTAGTGAATTGAAAGTTGTTGACACAAGCGTCTTACTGTGTAGCCCTGGACAGCTTGGTATGACTAGGGTTTAAGGTATTATCAAACTGAGGGCAATCCTCTTGTCTCAAATTCCTGAGTGCCATTGTGTCTGGCTTTTGTAGACAGGAGTTTTTGGTTTTGTTTTTCAAATTTTACCCCAGGCAAGTAGAAAGATGTACATGCGAATTAGACTGGGAAGGGGCAGTGCTTTAGTCTTTGAATGTTTGCCAGGGAGTAAATTCAGTCCTTTGTGCATGCCTGAAGATTGCTTAACTTTTTAAAAAGATTTATATATTTTTGTTTTGTGTTCATGGTTTTTTTTTTGGTTGCTTGTTTTCCTATGTACCCTGTGTATTTGGTGTTCATAGAGGCCAGAAGAGGTGTCTCACTCCCTGAAACTGGAGTTACAAAATGATTAAGAACTTCCAAGAGAGTGCTGAAAACTGAACTCAGTTTCTCTAGAAGAGCAGCCAGCTCTCTTAACCGCTGAGACATCTCTCTAGCTTTTACTTATTTTGAAGATCTTGGTCTCTAGAGTAGAACAGCAATGATGAAGACAGCAAGGAATTTGTGAGAGGATGCTCATGCTTACAGGGAATTATTCTCTGTGTGTCTCCTGAGTGCCCTTCATTAATCATCATCAGTAGCCTGGGTGGTCAGATTACCAAATTACCAATTTATTATTTGTGTTTATGTACTCCTTTCTCTTTATTACTGAATTTTGGAGTCAAAGTTCACAATGCTAGTACATTCCTACAGTGACCAGTAAATTAAGATAATCCTGCTATGACTCTTCACATTTGATGTTCTTTGATCATATTGCAGCTGCGTCTCTTTCTGAGTCCCCAGCTGTCTAATCTCCAGACACCAAGCATCCCTTCTGCAACCCCATTGGTCATTGTCATGGTTCCTGGCATGACAAAGATGACTTTTGTCTTGTGTATTTCCAGCCCAAACTTGGAATCTGTTAGATGTGTTCAAGGAATCTTGGTTGCTTTTAAAGAAAGTGGTACTTGGAAACCACCATATGTCTGGACAGGAAGTCTGTTCATTGCTACAATAGTTACTGTTACTTCTATTTATTTTATATATAATAAGAAAGAATGGGGATGTGGCTTGGATTTTAGAGTACTTTCACTGGATTCAGTCCCCAGTGTTGTATAAACTGGGTGTGGGGAGCCCATGCTTGTCATACTGTGCTAAGGTTTCACAATGCCTGCAAAGGGATTAGAGGTTCAAGGTCCACTTGGAATATATGAAGCCTTATCTCAAAACAATAACAACAAAAGAAGAGACGAAATCATGATATTTGTCAGTCTACTTTGAGGTTATTGATAGTTATAATTTTCCTTCTTTGATACTCAAAATGGATACTGTTGTCTACTCAAAGGATGGAGAATCAGGTAGGAGACAGACCTCTGGGCATTCTTGTGAGGGGTTCTTGAAATTAGAGTAATTGGGGAAGGAGGGTCCACCTTATTTAACTTGGGTAGCACCATTCCTTGGGCTGGAATCCTGGACTGATTAAAAGGAGAAAGTGGCTCAGTCATGAGTACTGATTTCTCTTTGCTAGTAGACATGTTGATCTGCTACCTCAGTCTCCTGCCCTGTTGACTTCCCAACCACAGTGAACTGTATCCTCAAATTGTGAGGCAGCATAAGTCCTTTCTTAAGTTGATTTTGTAATTTATTTCATCACAGCAATTGTGATACAGTATTATACTGCATATAACATATATACAGCATTATACAGTACAATATTGTATAATATATATGGTATTATATAATATATTAGCTGACTAATACAACATTGTATAGCGCATATAACATTGTACAATAATGCATGTATTACATAATACTGTTAATATTTGTTAATAGAGTATTATACTGCAATGACTTTCATCTATCCTGAAAATTACTTTCCTAATGACTTTAACACTAATACTTTATGCGAGTGTGTGTTCACACCCACATGTATGTAGTAGTTCAAGTACCAACTCTCAGCACCATAAACAATGGAAACCAGCTACAGCTTGGTGGCTTCTGTAGTTACTTGGATTCTGAGGCCTCTTTTCATGAATGCACAACACACTGTGTCTTTAATTTTGCTTGAACATCTCTGGTTTGGTTATGTTTCACATGTTGTGAGTCTATTTATTTCTAGCTTTGAGAGATGACTTTTTTATGTTCAAAATTGCAGAAAAATACTGAATGATTTAAAAATTAAAGCTATATGACAAAGTACATTCAGAGAAGCCTCAGTTCCGTCCTGACCTCTTCAGTGCTTTCCTCCCTCAGAAGCCGTTTTGCTGACCTAGCTTTCTTTTATTTCTGTTGGAATACATAGATTTACCTACACATTAATTACTAAAGCATGCGTAAATGTACTATAATCATTTTTATTTACTTTTTAATTTTTTGAGATTATAATATAATTACATTGTTTCCCTTTCCTCCTCCCTCCAAAAACTTTTCCTCTTCTCTCTTTGCTTTCTTTCCAATTCAAGACCTCTTTATTTACTAATTTTTGTCACATATGTATGCATATATTAATTCCTAAATATTAACTGTTCAGTCTATATAATGTTACTCTTATTTTTAAGATTTATTTAGTTATGTATAAAGTATTCAAAAAAGAGCACCAGATGTCATCATAGATGGTTGTGAGCCACCATGTGGATGCTGGGAATTGAACTCAGGACCTCTGGAAGAACAATCATTGCTCTTAACCTCTGAGCCATGTCTCCAGCCCTAAGGTTACTCTTATATTTGTTTTCCTGATCATTTGTTATTGAATAATCCACTGGTTTCTCTTTCCTGGGGAAGACTATTTCTCACCCTTCCATCATTCCTTACTTGTCTGTAGCTTTGTGTAGGCTTGAGACCCCCTGGGCTTTCCCCTGCCCACCTTGGCATGCCTGCAGGTGTCATCCTTGTTCAGCTTCCATTTAGGCAGCCGTGTTAGTGAGAGCGATGTAGTTTATGACGTTACTAGGAGACACAACCTCACAGCAAACCCCTCAGTCTTCCAGCTCTGAAGATCTTTCTGCCTCTTTTTCCACAGCATTGCCTAAAGTCCAGGAGTTGTTTTGTAGATATTTCAGTTGGGATTATGGTCCACAACTCTGTATTTTGATTGATGTTGGCTTTATGTAATGGTATCCATTAATTGCAAAGAGAAGTTTCCCTGATAAGAACCTGGAGTTATAAAAACAAATATTTAGAATGTAATTAGGAATTATTCTGTTTTAGTGATGTGGTAGATGTAGGTTCTTCTCCAAGACCCATTACTTCCCTAGCTCTGGGTTGTTGTCTAGGTTTCCAGGACTGAAGGTTTCACTCATGTGGAGCATGTCTTGAGTCCTTAGAGAGTTGTTGGCTACTGTCAAAGTGTTCATACCATTACTACACCCTTAGCGTTGTGCCACGCTAGTCATTGTTGTGGGTAATAGGGGTCAAAGCTCCTTTAGAAGCTTTAACATGCCTCTTCTTTTTCTATATTTATGTTAGCATATAAAGTGCTAGGTTTCGGGGCTGGAGAGATGGCTCAGCGGTTAAGAGCACTGACTGCTCTTCCAGAGGACCGGGGTTCAATTCCTACCACCCACATGGCAGCTCACAACTGTCTGTAGTTTCAGTTTCAGGCAAACACCAAGGCAAATAAGTAAATAAAAGTTTAAAAAACCCACCAAAGTGCTAGGTTTTACTATGACATTTTCATACATTCATTATTTTACTTTGTTTTTATCTACCCTGCCCACATACCCCTGTGCCACCCTCTCTGTCCGACTCTTTCTGGTCCCCCCAAATGTTCTTCCCTTCGGAGTATGTTTTTCCTCTCTCCTTTCCTTAGGATCTCTTTCCCTCTTTTCATAGTTCCCTTTTCTACTTCCATTAAGCACTAGAAGATCCCAGTAAGAGAGGTAGAGGAGAGGGTGGAATATCCCACTTATAAGCAAGTTAAAGAAGCGGGGCTCATGTAAGCATTCAGAGCCTACAAAGTGTTGGCCTTTCAGGGCTAAGGACAAACTTCTCACTTCAAATCCACTCTGCCATCTCTCATTTCTCCAGAAGTAATTTCTGTTAACACGTAAAAATTGCATCCAAAGCTAATGAATACTTTGACTCTTAGGAGTAGACAAGAAATTATTATCCCATAGACAGGAAATATCTTACTCTTTTTATATAAATAATAAAACATGTGGTAAGTCATTATTGGAAGGTAAAGCAGAGTACTCATGTCAACTGAACCATCATAGGGTGAACCGCAGAAAAATTCCTTTGCTGGCAGCCTGTTTCTGCTCATGGTGTTTTTTTCATCAGTCAGAGGCAAAGCATAACTATGCTACTGTTAGAAGAATTAGATTTCAGTCTAATGGAGTCTTCACATCATTGCACTGAAAGACCTCTCATGCCTCTATTTGCAGAAAGACAGATCTAATTTGTGCTTTGACTTAAGTAAAATTTAGATGCATTCTAGGCATAGATTTCCCTTGCAGGGCACTTAGTATATAATTGTTTTATATAGAGTAGGAGTAACATCTTTAAGAATTATTTAAAATATATTCTATGTAAATACCAAATTCTTTAAGGGATGCAAAAAGGTAGATACTGCTGTGGCATGAATTTTTTTTTTTTAATGAGATAGCTTCTTATTATGTAGCCCTGGCCAGCCTGGAACTTGCTGTGTACCATCACCCACAGCAATGATATAAACATATTTAGCCTTTTTATCACAGCATTTATTTTTTCATAAATACCTTCATGAGTAAAAATAGTAATTTGTAAGTTTTGAAAGGAATTTTGAGCAACAGGTAGAAAATTAGTCTAATTTTTTTTTATCCTTGAGATAAATGGAATTGAAAAGTTTGATTGTACATCAAGCTTCCATTGATAAAAAGTATTCTTCTTTCACTAATAAAATTGAGTACATATTCATAGAGAAAATGACAGTTTAAATGTTTGGAAAATATAGTCAACAGAATGAACAAAACTTAATGATTTAGATGAGTGCTGATGTAAGGGCTAGCCCCCTGTGATGCAGAAAACATACTTGATTTAGTTGTGACGCTGGAAAGCTATGTATGAAGGCAGGTACCTGTAATCTTAGCACCTGGGAAACTGAGACAGGGAGGAGGCTTCCAAGCTTTAGGTCAGTCCGGGCTACACACAGAGATCCTGTCCCCCCACCTCTCAGAGCACTTGAGAATCTAGCTGTGGCATCCATGAGCTCTTTAGGGAAGAGTCCAGTGCCCTATTCAGCCTGCTGCATGATTTTGCGAAGCAAACTTTACTAATAGTTTGTGCCCCAGGACACGTGCTCCTAACTGCTTTAGCTCTGCAGCAGGAGAGGTAGCTTCAAAGCATATGTCTGGCTAACCTGGTCCTGCTCCAGAAGAAAGAACTCAGCAGAGGATCAGAAATGATCGTTCCCATAGCTTCCTTCCAAATTCTGTGATAAAAACAAACCAACCAACATACAAATAACCAGAGGAGCTGCAGAGATGGCCCCACAGTTAAGAGCACTGGCTGTTCTTCCAAAGAATGTCTGTTTGATTCCAAGCATGGACATGGCAGCTCACAGCTATCTGTAACCCTGGTCCAGGGGATCCAACACCCTCTTGTGACCTCTGAGGGCAACACATGGTTCGACAACATGGTTCACAGATATTCATACAGACAAAACATTCATATAATAACAATAAAAAATAAGCAAAGAATATATATGTGAACAATAAGAACCAATAGTCAAAAGATTTAAGAATTAAAAAAAAAATCCTGAGCCAGTTCCCTTGAAGTGAGACTAGTTTTTTTTTTTAATATTTTTAATTTTATTTTTATGTGAATTGGTGTTTTGCCTGCATGTATAACTGTAAGGGTGTCAGATCTTGGAATTACAGACAGTTGTTAGCTGCCATGTGGATGCTGGGAATTGAACTCAGGTCCACTGGAAGAACAGTCAGTGCTCTTAACCGCTGATCTATCGCTCCAGCCCCTAGTTTTTCACCATTGGACACTGAAGATGAGGCTCAGTCTTATTTGCTCCGATAGGGAGAAACTTGGGTTGTGTCTGAGGTCACTTTCTCTTTGTTCTGTCCCCTTTTCCATCATTCAGTTCAGTGCATTTACAGAGATGTCAGTAAGTCATCTCTTTCTTCAGTTATACAAACAGTGTGTCTGGGGCTGGGGAGATGGCTCAGAGGTTAAGAGCACTGGATGTTTTTCCAGAGGTCCTGAGGTCAATTCCCAGCAAAACCACATGGTGACTCATAGTGTATCTGGCATGTGCCCTGCATCCTTCATTTTGGTCAAAGTAAAAATGTGTAAAGATTCAAGGCTCCCTTGGATCCTCCTGAAGGCTTCTCTCCCAGTATGGTATCTGTGTTGTTGGGGATTCAATGGCTGTCACATTGTGAGGCCAAACTCTGGCGTTTAGTTGGGTGCAATCACACCAACAGTTGAGGTGCTGTACTTTCTTCCTTAGTTGGTTCCCATGTGTCCTTGGAATTAAATGTAAGGTCTTTATTGCATGTACTTTTGTTGTTATTCAAGCTGTATTTTCATATTCCAAAGAGAAGGTATGTCTGAAAACTATATGATCTTTACTATTCAAAACTCAAAATAGACAAGGTCTGAAGAACAATGAAAGGAGACCTCTCATCAGTTAGTGGAGATTTAGAATGGGTCTGTCTGTGAAGATACATGGCAACCATGTTCTGATTCTGTTTTCATGCTTTCTGTCCAATGGTTACTTACTCTCTGTAAGACTAATTCAAAATAGTACTTGAAACCTATGTTCTCATAGATGTAGAGCTGTTCTTTATGGATGGATGCTCAGACCATGAGGTTGCTGTTTTAACCATGAGGTTCTGTTTTAAATCAGCTTATTATAAAGAATGTTTAATGTAGCCTTCATTATCTGATGGAATTATGCATGACTCAAACCAAGCTGCATCTTCAAATAAACAGTCTAGTTGGGCAGTGATACTGTATGCCTTAATCCTAGCACTCAAGGAGACAGAGGCAGGCAAATCTCTGAAGTGGAGACCAGGGTGGTCTACAGATCTAGATCCAGGTCTTCCAGGGCCACACAAAAAAACCCTGTTTTGAAAACCAACCTCCCCTTCCCCCTCCCATAAAGGAAAAAAAAAAAACCAATACAGTGTGTAGCCACTGGGTCAGATTTTTTTCCCATCCATTACTGCCTTGTCCAGTATATTTTCTGATTTAGATTGTTTCATTAGAACAAAGAAAGATGAGTGATTTTTGAAGTTCCTTTAAGTTATGAAATTGTCTGAGTTTTGGTACCTCTGGGTTCTATTCATGAATAGGTAAGATCAGTATATAAGTGTGGTGTGACTTAATCCTCATACTGAGGTAAGATCAGTGTATAGGTGTGTAAGTGAGATGTTGTGTGACTTAGTCCTCGTGAACACAGCCCTTCCTTCATTGCTTTGCTCTGGCTCAAATGATCCCCTGTCAACAAGACTTTACCCTGTTTAAAAATGCCTCTGCTCTCTACACTCTTAATTTCTCTTACTATGCTGAGAATAGTTTTCACTGTAATTTTTTTTACCTTCTATCATTTTTTGCTTAGCTATTAATTTATTGCTTTGCCACATTAGACTGTAAAGTCAACATGGGCAACACTTTTTGCTAGTTTCCGTTACTAAGCTATCTTCAGTCTAAAATTGTACCTGCTGCATAGTTGGTGTTCAATAAAGGGTGTCTAGTAAATACTGATTATTAGGTTATTAAATTTATTAGCTGACTAAAGATTTTATTTTTGTAAGTTTCCCAAAAGTTAAACTTTACAATATTCTTGCAGACAATGCACAAATAATTCTTTGTAAAGTTATGCTTGGTTTACAGATTAAAGACACACTGTGATAAAGGGAATCTATGGAAGAACATATCTAGCATGCCTTGTAGTAACTGAAAGACACCTTCCTCCTAAGGCCAGGACAAAGATATATAAATTTATGCTTGCTACTTTTCTATTGCACTTCAGATTGTAGTCAGGCCACTGTGTAAGGAAACGAAAAAAAGGCCTTTTAGCTCAGGAAGGAAGAATGAAAAGGGCCTCTCTTCACAGGTCACATATTTTTCATGGAGAAAATCCCAAGACATCCATTCAGAAAATGACTCTAATTGCGCTACTGAGTGTGCTCAGCAGGATTGCAAAATAGGATAAATATATGGTAACCAACTGTATTTTTATACATCAACAATCCCAAAAGAAACTCAAGAAATGGTTCCATTAACACTGGCAGCCAGAGGATGAAATTATTGGAAATAATATTTAACAAATTTATGCAAAGCTTGTATTCTGAAAGCTATAAAATATTGTTTAGGAAAATGCTCATCAGTGGGAAGATTTCAGTTAGGTAGAGAAGTAACTAAAAAGGATGGTCATGCAAAATGATGACTGTCATCAACTGACTGAATCAATACATCAGATTCCAAAAGTTGTGGGGTAGACCTGTGTTCTTACCACAATATGGGAGATGTTGAATAATCCATGTTAATTAGCTTAATCTAGCCATTGAACAGAATATGCATATTTCAAAACATACCATACCATATATGATAAATGTATATAACTTACTCAGCTAGAATATTGATGAGTGTTTAAAAATAAAAGAAACTACAATCTAGAAGAAATATACTTTAAATTCAAGGATTGGAAGAATTGGTGTTATTCAGGTGTCAATTCTGCCGAAATTGACTGATAGATTCAATGTAAACTACATCAAAATTTTCTAATAGTCCAAGTGGTATGATACTACTGGCTTAAAGAATGAAACATTAAAGAAATAAAACTGAGAGCCCAGAAATAAGCTTACATATTTATGATCAGTAGATTATTATTTCCATGTATGTTTATGTGTGTTCACATGTATGCGGGTGGACATGTGTATGTGTACATGTGCCTGTTGGCTAAAGGTGGATTTTTGTGTGTGTTTTCCTTGATCACTCTCCATTTTATTTACTCAAGAATGGTCTCTCACTGAACCTAAAGTAATAGCCTGTTAAGACTCTTCCCCTCTTGTTCCCAGAGATAGGGATAAAACGAAGTAAATAAGTACACCTAATATACATGAAGGAAAAGCATTCATGTACATAGAATAAAGATAATATAAAAGAAAGAAAATTAAAATGTGTCTAGAGTAGTTATTGATGAAAGCACAGATGATCATTCTGGTCTCCCATGTGTACCTGACTGAACTAATAAAGTAACATGGGTGGTTTTTTTGTTGGTTGGTTGGTTGGTTTTTCAAGATAGGGTTTCACTGTGTAGCCCTAGCTGTCCTTGGAACTCATGCTGTAGACCAGGCTGACCTTGAACTCACAGAGATCCACCTGACTGCCTCTTGAGTGCTAGGATTAAAGGTGGGCACCACTACCACCCAGCAAGTAATATGGGGGTTTGTTGTTGTTCTGGGTTTTTGTTGTTGTTTTGCTTTGGTATAGGTTTTTTCAAGATAGGGTCTTCTATACAGCCTTAGTAGTCCTGAAACTTACTCTGTAGACCAGGCTGGCCTCGAACTCACGAAGATCTGCCTGCCTCTGCCCACTGAGAGCTGGGATCAGTCAGCCTGGCTTAAGTAATATGGTTTTAAAAGAATAAAATTTCCTTCTGGTCTTTGAGGAATACAGGCCATTTTTAATGGGCGTGGCTTATATGTGTCAAAATCTTTTGCTGTTATTTTGTTTTGTTTTTAAGACCTTCTTCCCCCATAGATGAACAGTTTTTAAACCCTGGTTGCTATTCCCAGGGGAGGAATGGCCTTATCAACTTTTACAGCTGAGATTCTGGTGGGGGGAGCAATGGCCAGTCTCCTTGGTGGGAAAGCCCTGGGAGCTGTAGGATTTGAACAATAATGAACAGAGAACAGCTGAAAATTGCTGACAGAAAGTAGCTCTTACGTGAGAGCTTTGCATTTGGCACAGGCCCAAATCTGTGCCATGAACAGTACCTGAGAGTGGAAACCTGATGTTGACTTCTTTGCTTACAGCTTATTTTTGGTAACTGAGAACGTTAATGAGGTCCCATTATTGTCCTGGGAAGTTTCCTCTACAAAAGGCCCAGGTCAGCTGCTGCCTCTTTGATAATTTGCTGAGGGCTCTTTCCACCCCCTTTTTCCCAGAGCCAGAAGATGAAGTAGATATGGAAGCATTTTCCCATTGGTCTCTGTGGATTTATGGTATAGATGCAGAAATCTCTGCTAGGTTGGTAAGCCATAAAAGAGGAAACTATATTCAGTTTGATTTTGGAGACCCTGTCATGACACAGCTGGGCATTGGTGCTCATGCACTGTTTCAGCTAATTTCATCTCTGAATATTCTCTTTTATCACCTTTATGCCTAAGGCTTCAAATGCCTGAGCTTAGGTCTTTTGTATTTCTCTCCTACTGTACAGGCCTCCCCGTGCTGGCATAGCTAAGACTGTGTGACAGACTGATGACATGAGCTGGCTTATGAGGAATGACCTATGGGCTGATAGAGGAATCTTCAACCCAAAGGCAGTGTGGAGCTAAGGTTTTTGAAAGTCTTTATTAATCATTTTAGAAAGGTCATGCTAGAATATAAGGATTTTCTCTATTGCTTTGATTCAGTGGTTCCATTTGATCTCTGAGGAGTCCTTCAAACACTATCTTCTCTGACTAAAAGCTCCACAGGAGAAACAGAGTCAGCTGCTTTGCAGCAACTATATGCCAGGCTGCTGTTCTGCCAGAAAAAAAGTCTCAGGAAAGTCTCTAAAAGTTTCTGTGTGGCCCCACTCTACCTATATGTCACTCTTCTGGTACCAGAACCTTGGCCCATGCCTGTTAAACACACACACACACACACACACACACACACACACACACACACACACACACACACGCAAAGCCCCCAAACCTCCTCTTAGTCCAGAGTCCAATGAGGTTTGAACTTATATCATGGGTGGGAAGAAATATTTTGTTCTCTGTCTTAAAACAGTCACAGAATTCCAAGGGAAGGACTTCCATTAAATGTGGGTATTGGACACTGTTGTTCTTTGTAGAATGCTGTACAGTTTGGGGAAGGTGAAGTTACTGTTTTCTATTCTTTGCACATCTAATATTTGCCAGCATTGAGGTTTGGATTTTTAAAATGAAATCTTTGCAAGAGATAGTAGAAACTTTAAAAAAAAATAATTTATCTCAGGCAAGAGGAAGGCTTTCATTTTTGAGCTATGAAATTATACACATAGGCTTTTTATAAAGTAAACGACTTTTGTCTGCACCATCCCTCTAAAAGGGTGGTGCAGAGACAGTGCTTTCCTTTCCATCTAAGATTCCATGGACAGTGGGATGCTGTAGTGGTTACTTTCTCTTGCTGATTTAAAGCACTCTGAACAAAGCAGCTTAAGGAAGAGAGATTATTTTGGCTTGTGGTTCCAAAGGGATAAGAGTCCATGATATCAGAGCAGAAGCATGGCAGTGAGCCAGAGGCTTGGCAGCAGGAGCAGAGAGCTTAGGGTTTATATCTCAGTCATGAACATGAAGCAAACAGACACACACACACACACACACACACACACACACACACACACACAGAGAGAGAGAGAGAGAGAGAGAGAGAGAGAGAGAGAGAGAGAGAGCACTAGGGCTGGTGTGAGGATTTAAACTCCCAAAGCTCTCCTCCAGTGACATACTTCCTCTACTAAGGCTACATCTCCTAAAGCTTCCTAAACAGCACCACCAAGTGGATGTCAAGTGTTCAAATGCTCGAGACTGTGGGGGACATTTTTATTTAAACTACCACAGATGCCCATGGATTGGAACTACTGAGACAGAAAAACACTTGTGATCAAACAGAGCCCTGAACATGAGTTTCTTCTCTTTATAAGACCTACTGTGATTCCAGACTGTTGAAATCCATAAAAAGTTGAGAATGAAATGAATTGCTATAGAAAAGGTATTTATCATATCTGTGTGTGTGAGTGGGTGTATTTTAGTGTGTTTTGAGAATGTATGTGTGTGTGTGAGAGAGAGGTGGGTGTTTAGGAACCTGCTGGAAAGACAGAAACAAGAGCAGCAGACTGTGGCAAGCATGATGTATGGGGGGGAGGCTAGAGCCAGTTGTATGTGCCCAGTGTTCTTAATATACAGTGACAGTATCTTGAAGTGCTCTGAGTCTGGACATTCTCAGCGATGAACTGTTGCCTCTTCTCACCCTCTTTGCTTTATCTCAAGGTTCTCTGCATGCTAAGAATGCTTTCAGCTTTCAGCATATTTTATGTGTCAATTTACAACATAGGTAATGCCTGTGTCTAGTCAAGAGTTTGAAAAATTCATCTAGTTGTGAAACATTTGGAGAGTAAGTGACTGCCATTTTCATGGACTTGTAAGTCTGGATTTATAAAGACAAGGGAGATCATAACCCTGAGCAAAAGCTTCAAGGTCTGCTTGGGGATGATAGTGCCTGGCATTGGAGGAAGAAAGGAAGCAGCACAATTAATGTATCAGCTTCCTGAAAAAATGAGTATCCCAAAGATTTCCACCTAAACATGGTAGAGCGGTCCTAGAACGCTTATTCACCCAGCTGAGTCTTCGGCTTTGCCAACACTGAGCAATTTAGTGGGCTCTTTAACTCAGATATATAATATAACATGATGGTATATATTTATATGTCCAGCTAAGTATGTGAGTGTTATAATTAAGAACACACAATGGCTAAGTATCAAAGGTTTATTTATTGAAAAACACATACAATTTTATGTTGGGCCACACATAGATTTCTTAAATTCGGTCTTATTCATTAAAATTTTCCCAATTATAATCCTAGTATGTTTGTGCAAATCTATCCAATTCATCGATACTCACAATTTTTTAACTGATAGTGATGATGGGCTGGTGAAATGACTCTATGGATAAAGGTGTTTGTAGTTTGGTCCCTAACCCTATGATGGGTAGAAAATCAACATCCACAAATTGTTCTCTGACCTCCACATATGTACTGCAACACATATGCATGCACACAGACAAATAAAATTAATTTAAGAAATGGTGATGGTTAGTAGCAGCCCAGTGTTTATTGAGTGTATATGGTGGGTCAGACTCCATTCTCCCTTCATCCTATGTCTGAACTCATTTGCTCCTTATAATTCTATGATGATGGTATTACTTCCAGATGCATATTACGGGAGTTCTGGAAATGTTCATACACTTACCAAGGTCATATATATATCTTGCAGGTGGCAGGACAGGGTTTTGTCTTATTGGTACTTCTTAGACACTGACAATTGCATGGATCGTTTCCACCAGAACTTTGGATCCTGGGCTGGGATCATGTAGCATTTCCATTCTTCTCCAACCCCATTCTGACACCTCCCACATTCCTGCAAATGTGTCAGAGATATTCTTGGGCACAAACTGATAAACCCTTACACATACATGTACACTGTGATACCCTAAGTTGTAGGTATTATGGTCCCTGGACAGTGCTTAGATTAGGAGCTTAGCAACTACAGATCTGTACCCTTGGGGTAGCATTAGGCAGAGGCTGCAACCGGGGCACTGAGGGACAGGTGTTGACTTTTTGGGGTCTAGGATCTCAAGAAAGAGAAGGATACCAGGAAAGAACATGAAATTAAGTTCAGAGAGGAGGTGGCAGGATAGTAATGTCAGTCCAGACCCACTTTTGTATTTCTCCTCACAAAAGGAATGAACTATTAGAGGCCATGATAGTAGTGTGGTAGGGATGGAGAAACTGAGCCACTAACCCTAAGACAGTCCAGAACCATGTCTGTTTAGAAGTCCATGGAGCCATTCCCACATGAGATGTGGACACCTGCTTGTTCATGATGACTTGCTTACTTCCAACCCTTTTATAGCGTTATTCTCTGGCTTGCCTCTCGCCTCTGTCTGCTTTTCAGCTTTCTTTATTATAGCCCACTGACACTGGCTCTTTTCAGAAGGCTTCCTCCTTTTCTCACTGTATCATCTGAGAATATCCCACCGTTCAGATCCAACTATCTGCATAAATCTCTCAGCATGACTCTGCTTACCGCCCTCATTGCCCCAGAGCGAGGCCTTTGCCTGCGTCTTCTGGACCCTCACACTCCTGTCTGCAGCAGAATCGCTAAGCTGCACTCTACACATTGTCCTTCTATTCGGATCTCTATTCTATGGAGTATCACCCCCTGGTTTTCCTTCTCTCCCCGGTCTCCTTATTTAATTTATTGCTATCATGTGATACAATCCTGCGGCTCACTTGATCCCTTGCAATTACCCTTCTGACCCCTTCAGATTCAAGTTCTCACTCCATCAACGCTTTCTTGTATCTCACTTCAGCCATGGTCTTCATAACTAACATGTAATTTACATCTGACCCAGCTCGGAATTCTCCAGTGGCCTCTCCTTGCTCAGGTACATAATCTGAGTTTCTTAACTGGACTCTTATGGTCTCGTTTTCCTAACCTCTCTTCCTGCACCCCTTAACCTCCCCCACTATCTTGCAATGCACACTCCTGGTATTTTGAAGTGCCATGAATATCCACTACTGGTACCTCATGCCTTCATGTATATTTCTTTTTTCAGAATGTTCTCTCTGTGTTGGTCCATTAGATACATCCTACCTTTTCTATTGAATGTTAGCTAAAAGCTGCCACTGTGGGAGTTCTCCCTGATCTCTCCCAGGGAAGAACCAGCTCACCCCCTCCTTGTGTTTTCCTAGCACCGTGTAGATTTGTTTTTACTGAGATTTTTTATTATTATTATTATTATTATTATTATTATTATTATATCCTGTATGACTCTCATTTAGTTTTTAAGGTTGTGTGTGTGTGTTGGTATTCTGACTGTTTTTATTTTTTAAAAGATGTATTTTATTATTAGTTTTTAAGTGTGTTCATTTACGCATGTGAATGGAGATGCCCACAAAGATTCAAAGGACCAGGTCAACCTGAGGCTAGAGTTACAGGTGGTTGTGGCCTGCCCATTATGAGTGCTAAAGATTGAATTTGGGTCCTCTGCAAGAAGATTATATGCTTTTAACCACTGAGCAATCATGTCTCCAACCCCATGTCTTTATTTTACTACAATACAATATAACACATCCATTAGTTCAGAGATAATGAATACGAATAAGTTTTGCCTAGTCTGTTCAGGCTGATGTAATAAGATCACTATACCCAGAGTGGTTCATGAGCACAGTTCTAGAAGCAAGGAGTCCAAAATCAAGGTGTTGGTGAATTTGGTGTCTGGTGAAGATCTATTTCTCATAGATAGGACATTTTTACTGTGTCCTTACTTGATGGAGAGAACAGGGAATTCTTAGGTCTCTTTAATTAGGGCACTAACCTATTAATGTGGTGTTCACTTTCCCAATGCCAACACTTTAGGGGTTAGGATTTTAACATGTGAATTCAGCAAGACATAAGCTTTCAGGCTATGGCAGTAACCATGACCTACTTTATGGAATAGAGCATTTTCAGTGCTGTAGGAGGTTCTCTATCTTGAAGCACCCATTGCCCAGATATCTTGGCTTTCGTGGTACCTTTCCTTTACAGTGACTTTTACTACCTTCCCTTTATATTCATACTATTTGTGTATGCATTCTAAAACGTTACAGCTTAGTTAGCCTGGTTCTTGAACTTGATGTAGGTGTGAACATGTGCGTGTTTTGTTGTAGTTTTTTCCTTGTGTCATTGTTGTGAGAGTATTCCATTTTATTGAGTGTTTGGTTACACATCCTCCTTTGTGCTGCTATATAGCAGTGCTTTGTGATAGGTATAGTCCACATATAATGTGTCTGCTATGGGATATTTTGTTTATTTCAACTGAAATCTATTAGGGTGGTTAGTATACACCATGAGTTTCTTTGGGGGAATAAATCTGAGATAAATCTACCTTTTGTTCTACCAGCTAATGAAAATCTGCTTTTCAAAGTTGATTCCACCATTCTAGTCCCCGCTGCTGAGAGTTTCCAGCACGTTCATCTTGACCAATAAGTGGCATTACCAAACTTTAAAATGGTTACCTGCTGACTGGTTGTAATCACAGGTTACAACCATTTCACTATGGTTATAACCTATGATCCTTCCTAAGTAATGAGGGCGGTCTTTTCATTCACTTAGGACATTTGGATTTTCTCTTTGGTGAAGAACCAAATCAAATTGTGTTCACCTTTCCCATGACTTTTCTTCATATTATTGCTGTGTAAAAGTATTTTTTGTATCTTCTGGATTTGAATCCTTTGTCAATGTGTGTTGAAAGTAGTATGCTGTAAGTTTGCATTCTGAATATTTATAGATTAGAGCAATCTTTATTCTTTACCTTTTTGTTAATGAGCCAGCAAAACCAGGACAATTAATGAATTATTAATTAGCAGAAGAGACACTAATAACAGTGGACACTAGTGCACAATGACACCCCTTTCCTCCTCTTCCCAGGTGTCATCATTGTCCCCAGTGCTGGTGTTGGCATTGTCCTGGGAGGCTACATTATCAAAAAATTGAAGCTTGGTGCAAGAGAGTCAGCAAAACTAGCGATGATCTGCAGCGGGGTGTCTTTGCTGTGCTTCTCAACCCTGTTTATTGTTGGATGTGAAAGCATCAACCTAGGAGGCATAAACATCCCTTACACCACGGGGTAAGTACCTCTGCATCAGCAGGGTGGAAGTGCCAAGCTCTGTGGTTCCTCACCTAGTCCAGCCCGTCTCTCCCTCCTACCTGCTTTATGTGCTTTGTCTGTCTGTGTCCCTTTTGACCTCCATGACATTTTAATTACAGAAGATGAGGGGATGCTTATTATATTAATTGCAATGTTTTTTCCCACTTAAGTGAGTTGTTCTTAATGGCTGGAGAGGTCGCTCACTAAAGTGCTTTTCCTGCATGCATAAGGAACTAAGTTTGATTCCTAGAATGCATGTGAAAATGACAGATGTGGTGGTATACACTTGTTATCCCTGTGCTGGGGAGGTGGGCGTGAGCAGATGCTTGTGACTGGCCAGAGAGTCTAGTCTAATGAGAGCCCATTTTAAAACCCAAGATGGTAACTTCCCAAGGAGCAGCACCTGATCACGTATGCATATGGATCTGCACATACATGCACACACATGAACCTGCACCACCCCCCGAGCCCCATCAGATTTATGAAATATGATCCACTGTGAAAAGCTTTCACTTTAGTCCTTCACCCATCCACTTCTCACTTCTCCAAACTAAAGCAAGCTAGGTAATTCTTTCTTTTCCTTCATTTGCTTCTTCACGGGGTGCTTTTCTTTCTGTTCCCCAACCCCACCTCCCTGATCTCATGACTTCATGCTCTGTCTCTCTCTCTTAAAAAATCAAAGCAATAAAATAAAAATACCAGAACAAAAGAAAATCCCATACAAATAAACACTATAGAATCCAGTTTATACTGTCTAGGTCCTGGGTGGGCATGGGGCCTGCTCTGTATTGTAGTTGATGTACCCAGTGAGACTTCCCTGGAAAAAAAACTGATTTCTGTGTCTCCTTCCTCTCTTTGGTCCTGAAATTTTGTCTGCTTTGTGCATGTTGTAGCAGTTTCTGTGAGTTCATATGTGTGCAATCCCTGTTGTATTTTGAGGATGCTATTTATTTAGAGTAATCCATCAATTTCTGGATCTTAAAATCTTTCTGCTTCCTCTTCCATATAGATCCCTGAGCCTTGAGTGAGTGTTTGATGAAGACAGATCATTTAGGACTGGGTGCTTCCAAGTTTCCCACTCTCTGCATACTGCCCACTTGTGGGTCTCTCTGTTAGCTCTCATCTACTAGAGAAGGAGGAACTTCTCCACTGAGGGATGGGTGCTGCACTGATCTATGGGATTAGCAGCATTTCATTTGGAGTAATTTTATTGCTGTTTTCCTTTAGCAGAATACTAGTAGTTAGTTTCTCTTAGGCCCATGACCTATCTACTGTCAGGTTCTTGAGCACTTTAGCAATGTAAGGGATGGGTTCTTTCTCATGGAGTGGGCCTTAAAATTCAATTGTTGAAAGTGATTGATAGTTCTCATAACACATGTCCCTATTGCACCCATGCAGGCAGATTGCTGTGTTAGGTTTGTTTATTGATGATTACTTTTCTTCTCTGATAACATGAAGAGTACCTTCCAGCACCATGAATGCTAGTCAGTAGGGGTGAAGCTTATAGCTGGGCACCAGCCAGATCTCTCCATATTCAATATAAGTAAGTGGTGTCTTTAGCATTAGGGCCTTACCATCAGATTGCGGAGAACAACCAACAGTCTGTGATGTTTGGGAGGGGACATCTATGGGTCTCATTTGGCCAATGACTCAGCAAGATGCAACTATGTAACTGGAGGATTTACTGAGTGGCATAGAGCGCTTAGGTGGGACATTGTCTTCCCCTTTATATGGCGATTTTATTTAAATTCTTTCATATATGTATAGATTTTAGGAAGTGTCTATAGTAGTAGGCTTTTGATGTTTCTTTCAAAAGGCCTTTGTTAGTTGTTCCTCCCCATATTTCCTTTTACATGTCTTCCCATCTCCCTTGTAGTGGCTTGAAAAATGGTCCCCATAGGTCCATAAGGAGTGGTACTGTTAAAAGGTGTGGCCTTGTTGGGGGAAGTGTGGCCTTGTTGGGGGAAGTGTGGCCTTGTTGGGGGA
>PVIH01004911.1:92501-132327 GCA_004025045.1 Sigmodon hispidus | reverse complement strand
AGAAATTGAAGAGGATATCAGAAAATGGAAAGCTCTCCCATGTTCCTGGATTGGTAGGATCAACATAGTAAAAATGGCAATTCTACCAAAGGCAATCTACAGATTCAATGCACTGCCTATCAAAATCCCAACACAATTTTTTTTGGACCTTGAAAGAACAATACTCAATTTCATTTGGAATAACAGGAAAGCCAGGATTGCCAAAACAATTTTACTCAACGAAAGAACCTCAGGAGGTATCACCATCCCTGACTTCAAGCTATACTATAGAGCTACAGTAATAAAAATAGCCTGGTACTGGCATAAAAACAGACTTGTGGACCAATGGAATAGAACTGAGGATCCAGACATTAACCCAAAAACCAATGAACACCTGATCTTTGACAAAGAGGCTCAAAACATTCAATGGAAAAAAGATAGTATATTTAACAAATGGTGTTGGCATAGCTGGATGGAAGTTTGTAGAAAAATGCAAATAGATTCGAGCCTGTCACCCTGCACAAAACTCAAATCCAAGTGGATCAAAGACCTCAACTTAAACTCAGCCACTTTGAACTTGATAGAAAAGAAAGTGGGAAATACACTTCTACAAATTGGCACAGGCGGCCACTTCCTAAATATAACACCAGTGGCACAGACACATACCAAATGTATTAGCTCAACTATGTTCATAGCAGCATTATTTGTAATAGCAAGAACCTGGCTTCCAACTTTTCAAAGTTCTTAGACCTTGTTTTTTCTTCTTGCAAGTTGGATGAGGAAAAAATATGATGCTCTCCAATGGGTGAACCGCACAATCAAGGTAGGGTGAGCACCAGGGTTTCCTAAGACCGCCCAGCCCTGTAGGCAACCAATACCTGGAAAAGGAAACCTGTATATAGAGGCCACAGGCCTCAGCCTCCCCAGTCTGCCTGGTGATGTTCTCGACATTTGCTATGACTGGCTTCTCAGCAGGCAGTGGTCCTCACCCTGAAGTGCTTCTTTTCTATTTTTTATTCTTCCTTTTCTGGGGATACAGTGAACAGCTCTGTGAATGAGGGTGCTCATCTCTTTGCTCATCATTTGGTTTGGGAAGCATCACTTGGACTATCTTGCTCACTTGATTCCAGATTGGCATTGCCAGTCAGAGACACTAAGAAACAGATTCTTGGTTCTCTGGCCCATGATCTAAGATTATTAACTATAAAATTCTTCTAGGACACTGTGGGATCCACTAACATTTCTATGTTGAGTATGGAAATGTTTATTGTTGAAATTAAGACTTTCATTGCTATTATTGCTATTTAAATAGAAAAGCCTTTTCTATTTTATATTCATATTTTTTCCTTATTTGACAAATAATTTTCTGCAATCACGTGTTTGCATATAGAGTATCACAAACAACAGGGTTTTCTTCTTTAGGTCTACCTTAAAACAGCATAGATTTCAAATATATAAGAATTGAAATAGGATAATACAAGCTTAAAGAGTTCTAGAAGGCTCAAGACTAGCTTTGAATTTAGAAGCCAGAAGATGAAATATAACAGCCCAAGGGAAGCCATGACCTAGTTTTAGTTTTAAAGAGAGAGATGAATATGAGTGAGAAATTGAACAGATCAAAAATGTAAGATACCACTTCTTGGCAATGATATAAATCATGTCAATACTGGTTGTCTCAAGGGAAAGAGGAAGAAGAAATACTGTCTAATGAAAGGGATTTTATAGTGGTAAGTGTTCCAGACATGACACGGACACAGGGGAGAAGCAATACATGTGGTCCTTTGTGTTCTAATGGAGGGGCTGGTCATGAGAACATGTTCCAGATCCAAATGCACCAAAGAGTTGGGATGAGAGCTCAGGAAATTTTCTTCCTTTTCAAGTATTTTCCATTAGAAAAAATAGTGTTTATTCTTTCTTGCACTAACCATAACTGCATGTCTACAGTGGGTCAGATGAATGGGAAATGAGTAGTCCTAAGCAACACGTGGTGGGATAGTAAGACAATAGTGTCACGTTTGTGTAACCTCTACTAGACAGAGTGATTATGGGAATTTAAAAACTTCCTAGCTTTCACTTCCATTGACTATTTGTTTTATGTTTCCTTGGCATACCTACAGAATGCACACCTATTTAGATAATCTGTTTAGTACAGTCCTGTAGGATTTTAATCTAGAGTAAATTTAGTTTGTATCTCCCTATAGCTAGCCTTTAAACCACAGGTAAAACAGGTATTCAGTAAGTTTTAGAAATATAAACAGTAATCTACAGTTTGTTTTTCTATCGAGATGGAGTTCTTATCATACATCTGTAGAGCATTTCATTTTGTTGGTTCTTTCCAGTTGTCCAGTTCATGATCCTTGTTCATTTTATCCACAATCTTATCCAGGCTCAGAGCCTCCCTTCCAATTTGTAAGAGTGTTCTCAGGGAATTTATTTATACAGCTAATAAAAATGTTCACTAGAACTCAGTCCAGGGCCAGCCACTGGTCCTTGCTCATGAAGTGACTTGTAAAGATACTAATCACATCTAAGGAGTTAATTCTGAAACTCTTCCAAAGTCAAAGGTGGAAAATAAAGTTATCAATAACTGTTTAAAACTCATCAAAAGTAATTTTTAGTCAGTTGTATGAGACGGTAAGATATTTCATGCAGTTATTTGATATAGGTCAAGAGCCCTAACATAACTGTTGTGCAACAACCGAGTTTGACTGGTTCAGTAGTGTGTCCTCTCTCTCAGAGCATGGCTAGTAGGAGGCACTAAAGCTGAGAAACTGAGAGAAAGATGGAAGATTATGAGAAATGACTCTATGAGATGCCTAATGAGGGATGGAGATGGGAGAGGGTGAGCGGTCTACCGTGTGAACTTGGGTAGATTTTCTCTATACACATACTAACTACAAGGTGAGTCTGTGCCTTTTGTTCTAAAGAAGTAGAGCGCAACTGCAGGAGGTAAAGAAATAGATGCCAAGAGAGGAGAACGGAGAAGCCCTAGGGTGCCCGTCTTACTGCTCCTGTGTCTGACATTGAAACTGCAGTGTTTAATCCCGGGTGCTACTACAAACCTCCCAAACCAGTCTGCGCTCCAGGTCCCCACCGTGCTGATAGTATGGCTTTGAACTTGGAACCCCTTGGTCCTGGAAGTCTTACGGTATGTCCCCACGGGCTTTCATGTGTCACTACTCCTGATGTCTCCCATTCATGTCAGCCGGGTCCCTTCCTCATTTCTTGTCCTCTGCTTGCCCTTTAATCTTAAACAGAGGCTTTTTCCTCAGGTTATTTTTAATTTTTTCCTTAGCCTGCATTTGGTTCTGTGTGTTTGTGTTAGTGATCTAATTCCTTGACATGTTATGGCCCTCTGAAACTGGGCTGTAGCTTCTAAAGTGTTCCCATATACAGTTGGTTGCCAATTTATGTTGACTGGTGACTTTTCTCAACACTGAGATAAAATGCCAGGCAGAGGCAAGTTAATGGGGAAGGATGTTTAGGCCATCACAGCATGGCAGAGCTCCTCCTATGAAGGCTAGACCAGGAAACATAAAGCCAGACCAGAACACAGAGTGTGAACCTTTGAAGGCCACTACTGGCCCATTTGTACAGTCTAGGACTCTTGCCCCCAAAACTCCATAATCTTCCAAGACAGCTGCTCTACTGCATGGAGTACTTAAAGCATGAGTCTCTGGGAGACATTCCAGACTTCAACAATAAGTTTTCAGCTTTATGATGGTACAAAAATGATGTGAATTCAGCAGAAATCATTCTTTGAATTATACAGTTTGCTCTTTTTCTGAGTTAGCTTATGTAGTACAATATTCTGTCACCATGTGGGGACCTAGCAGGATACAGTCTGGTGTTCCTCACTTTGCAGGGTAGCTAGCAGCCAACCTCCTAAGAATACAGGATGACTGTCTGATGGCACATTAGAGGAGAGGTTGTAGAAACGATGCTCGACAGAGGAGAATATAAAGTCCTTCTTAGTGCTAGCACTGGCCTTGGTAAAGTCATGAGGTGTCCATCCTCAGAGAAAGTGAATATAAGAGAAACTGGTAGATGCATCAGCATTTGCCTTGCTAGAGACCTCTTCAAATGTGCCCTTTTCCTACAAAGGCTAGCTCCCACTTCCTTTCTCCTTCCCTTCCATCTTTTCTGTCTTGCCAATAAAATTTCACACAGCTCTTTCTGTCCATGCTTGATATACAGTTTTTTTTTTCTCTTGAATATGTGAACGTGGGGTGGGAAGTATTTCTGTATTCCATCTTATGCAGAGGGCATCTCATTTCAACCTGAGATGGATTTCAGTTTACAAATAACTGAGAGCCAAGGATAAAAAATACTACAAGGGTCAGTTTCATTGAAACCAATGGGTTGCCAGAGAGTTGAGTCTCTGCAAAGTCAATGACTGGTAGAATTTGTATCCTCACTTGACCCTTTCTTTATTTTACATTTTGTTTCTCTTTCCCCCTGCAAAATTATTGCCACATTTATGTTATCAGCATCTTCAGAGATGTTGGCCTGGCATAAGATACATTGATAATATTATCAATGACTGATTTTGAAAAGATGTTTCAACTTTGACATTTTTGTGATTATTAGGATATATATCTTAATATATACAAATGGAGACTACTTAATCACAATATATGATTTATATACAAAATATGTGTTAATGTATTAATTGTATATTATATTTAAAACATATAGAAGTTAATAGTAGGTATTGCTATGTATTATATATTATAGCATGTTATATTTAAAAGTATAACTTTTTTAGTTCTATACAAAAATCATTCAATTTTTAGTTTATTGAAATTAATTATTCTTTCATATGCAACATCTATCTGTTTAATCAACTGATTAGGGGCTGTTGCTAAGAATAAGAGGGAAAGAAATGGAAATACAAAAATTTTTAATGTATGTTTATCTGGTTTAGTCCATTGGTCTGAAATTTATTATGTGGCAAGAAGTAATCACTATATAATAGAAACCTCCAGAACTGTATACTGTCTCAGAGTTCCCCATTTAGGGAAAGTATCACAGAGATTCATACAGTTAAATTTGTCACCTACAGGAAAACAACTTCACAAACTCATGATCAATGTGCTTGATAAGAATGACATCGAGTACATCTCAAGGATGACCCTAAGGGGTAAAGGGGCTGAGAATGGGTAGAAACAGGCTTGGGAAGAAGGAAATAAAGTTAGTTTATTTAAAACAATCTGAGTCCAGCCTATCTGATATTGGAGACCAGGTTGTATGCATTTTGAGGCGAGGGGATGCAGCTAGATGGAGCCACTTCACAGAAGGAGAATGAAGTCTTGAGAAACACACAGAATCCCTTTTTGCTCAACAGGACTCCATCTGAAACAGACTTTCTGGTCTTTGTATGGGCACTCTGTAGGAGCAGGCTTTTGCTCTGGGAAAACATGAACAAGATTAGAGACAAGGAAGGAGAGGAAAAATTCAGGTCATTTACTCAAAAGGACAAATGTTTGTGCTGACTGCCTGAACTGCAGGGGCTACTTACTTGCTGGCTGATTCTGGTTAGTTCAAGACTAAGCTCCCAGTCTCTCCCCACCTCGTACTTTTATGTGTCCTCAGCTGTTCATTTTCAGAAACACCCATGACCTCAGCATATTTATCTCCTGGTTTATTTTCTTGTCTCAGGTCCAGTTCATCTCAGACATGACTACACCATACTTTTCCTTTGGAGGTTTTCCCATCATCACAAACTGCACAGAGAAGGCTAGCTTGTTGCACATACCAGTTTAGCTCTGTGGTGTAACATCTTTTCACCGTGATGACACATTTCTAGTCATGAAGGGTCAGTCACCACTGACTTACCTTGCTCATACAAGCCAGTCAATTCCTTTTACTCCCCTCTTGCTTTCATGTTTATGGATAATCCATCTATTCTCCTCTTACACTCTAGCCACACACCCCACCCACATTGTCCCCCACACAAATGCCAGGCCATTTTCCAAACACTTCAAAAATCAAGCTGAAAAGGTTTTTAGAGAACTTTTTGTTGCCAAATGGAATAAAGACTGTGCAAGACCACACAGATCACCAGGGCTAGAACTCAGAATTTGTTACGTTATTTCCAATACTTTTTTTTTTTTTTTTGACTGAAGGATAATGTACCTGATGAGTTACCCCAGAGGGATGCATTGTTTCTCCTATTTTATTGCTGTCTACCTTAGCCCTTCAGACTGTTTTAATTTGTAAACTATGTTTCTTTTGGAAGAAAGAGAAGTTACAAAATTTACATAAATGGAAACAAATGTTAGTAAAAATAAAACACGGCATAGCTGCACAAGCATAACTACACCAAATAAACAGAACTCAGTTGCTTCTAGAGATGACTTGTGCCAAAAGGCTGTGATTTCACATGCCACTGTATACCTAGAGCAATGTGGTTTCTGACTTGGCATTCTTCCTCCTTTGACTCTTACATCCAGTGGGTCATTTGTGCCCTTTGGGGTTAGAGGTAGGTAGCTTTGTAGTGAGTCCTGGTTCAGGCCATGCTGTGATTCAAGCGTACTGCAGGTGATTTATTATTAAGTATTGTTCAAGAGTAAAAATAAAGCATATCTGAGGAATGCTGACCAAATGCCATTTTAACAACATCCGTGTTAGGGCTGGAAGAATCCAATAAGATTTATTTATAAAGACATAACTTTGCCTTAAGCAGCCTCTCACAGTGGGGGTCTTTAGTTGTCTTTGAGGCCTGTAGCATCAGCAGAATTGGCCAACAAAAGCAGAGGGTTTTGGGACAGAACAGGTCTACACTCAGAAGTTCACAGACACTTACGAAAGCATACTTTGACTCAAAATCCTTAGAAGATTACCACACGGGGTTCAGTGTGCCAGGGCAAACTATGCATTCCAACTTGGACACCACCATTGTCTCAGCAATTGGTGGACTTCTTAAGTCATAAAGTTATAACAAATGAGGTATTGGTTTGATATGCAAAACCCTTATTTGGCAATTTTCATCTTCACTGCTCTTTGTAAATGTTAGCTAATTAATCTGCTTGACAG
This sequence comes from Sigmodon hispidus, assembly GCA_004025045.1. NCBI lineage: Eukaryota > Metazoa > Chordata > Mammalia > Rodentia > Cricetidae > Sigmodon > Sigmodon hispidus. Next base: position 125,310 of record PVIH01004911.1, on the reverse strand, counting down.
TGTACCATTTAACAATTGTATACATTTATGTCCATAAATTCTTATACCCTTTCTATTATTTTGATAATTAATTTCTGGGTTCCTCCCATGTTCTTCCAAGACCAAATGAGCACAGGTCTTTGATGATACAGTGCAGTGCCATCACATCTTTGGAGTCTTCACAGCAATAGATGCTAAGAAAGGACATAAGGTTATGTTTATGGAAGGAGGAAAGAAGAGAACCACTCTGGCTTATGTGGATATCAGAAATGAAATGCACCAGGGATACATCCAGGGTTCATGAAGCCACTGCCTCTGACAGTGACACCAAGACTGAATGTTTAAAAATGCTACATTAGCTTAAGTCTGGTACACAGTAAGCATGTAAATGATGTATACATAGTTGGCAGTCAACCAGTACTTGTTGGATGGATTAGTGTGAAGAAGAACAGCAGTGCCTACCCTTCCACTCTAGTGTGTTCCTTTTCTGCTCTGGGTACCTTCTCTCTCCCTGGCAATGACTATTCATTAAGATGTTATTCTACACAATAAGCATTAATTGAATACCTACTATGTATCAGCCCATACAATACAGCAATAGGGTTACAGTTGAGAACAAAACAAACTTCCTTTTCCCCCTTATGGAGATCCAGTACTAGGAACTCAGAGAGCTACTTCAAACACTTTCTGCAAACATCCCACATTATTTGTCCCGTGGCATTCCTCAGGGAAAGACATTCTACATGCTTCTTTTGGTTGGTGCATTTGTTATAAAGGTGCATTGTTTTCACTTACATCTCCAGGTCTTCTCCCAGGGTTAGTGACAAATTATATATTACCATCTGGACCACTAGCTTTTGATTTCTAGGTTATGGACTTAGTTAATAGTACAATGAGAATGATAAAGTTACTTAATACAACAATACACATATACATATTTATATTTTACTAGTTAATAATGTTCTATATTTATATGCATGGATAAATAAACACATGAATATGAGAAATATGCATGCATCTTAAGGAATTCATAAACCTTCTAAAGTCCATGGACCCTAGTTGAAGGGTTACTCAAGATCTCATCATCTATATACTTTTCATATTTATATTTTAGTTAGATTTTGTATATTACAGCATGCCAATTATTAGCTCTGATTTTTGTAGATAAATGTCTTCCTTTTCTTTGGTGATTTTGATGCCTTCTTCGTGTTGTCAAGGTAGAGCTTTCCATGTGTGGCATATTCTACTGTAGATCTATTGCTTTCTACATCAGTTTTTATCTTTTAGTGAAATCAGTGTGCTGTCTTCAGTGTATAACTGTAATGACAGCTTGCTGTGTGTTCTAGATATGCTCGAAGCCTGGGAATCCATCATCTTCCAGCATAATTGGTATTATACACGACTCTCTCTAACGTGCACTCTCTTACAGTTGCCTATAAGGAATTTCATTTGCCAGTTTCCTGCTCCCATATGCCGTCTTGTAAAATTTTCACAGTTTCCTCTGTGTAAATGGCACAATATTTCATTATTAAAAAGAACTTAGTGTCATGTGCAAACCTGGGATGTTATTATAAACAGTCTCTTGTTATGTCTTAGCATTCATGTGTGAGTTGGAGCAATTTAAAAAGTTCTGCCCCTCCTTGACCTTCACTTTCAGAGACAGTTTTCATCTAAAATAAGATAATAAATTGAATTCCATGTTTGGTCCCAAGGAATGTGTTGGACAAGGTTAACTTCTCCGGCTAGATGGATTTTGGATGACTTTGGTTTTGTTCTTTTTGCTTTTCTATTTTCCAAAATGAACATTTGTTGCTTTGGTAACAAATATATACAATTCATAGTTTTTAATGGAATCTAATAAAAGTCTTCATGGGTTTTTATCTATTTAAGAATTAAATTTTTTTACATGTATGAATATTTTGCCTGTAATTATGTCTGTATACAATATGTGTGCCTCATGCCATGGAGGCCAGACGAGGGCTGTAGATCCTCTGGAAATAAAAGTTGTGATCTACCATGAAGGTGCTAGGAACCAAACCTGGATTTTCTACGAGAACATATAGCACTCTTAACGCTGAGCCATCTCCAGCCCCAGTAAGTAGGTATTTAAATAGGAGATGCCTTTGAATTCTGCTTTTTCCCTTTGTGACTTTAGGTAACAACCAATACATTTATAAGAAATTTTAAAAAGCATTAGGGAGTCTATTCTCCCTTTCTGGAATTTCCCTGCCTTAAGGCATATTATCTTCTCCATAAATGCTCAGGGCATTGTATTCTTGATTACTCATGAATTTCTGTTTGGTGAACATCTTACCAATTCTCTGTTAAACTGTTAAACTCTGTTCATAGGAGTTTTAATGGATCCACAATTGCATTCTTCAGTGTTTTCTAAACCCTAGCATGGATCTTATTTATTTCTAGTGATTACTCTATTCTTGGAAAGGCGTATGTGGTGGAATGTATTCTCAGCTTAGCTCAGAACATCTAGTTTATTTCTGGAGATTTGCTGTTGTACCTGTGACTGACCTGCTTCAGAAGTTAATTTACATGGAAGAGCATTGTGAAGCCTCCCCTCAATAAACGGCCTCACTCTGCTGTCTCCTCTTTAGACCTGCGCGAACCTTTTAGAATGTGGCAACTGGTCTATTGATCTTATTGGCTCCCTCAGTCTTTCTGTTTGCTATATTTCTGCTGAAGATTTTATTGCTGATCTTGGGTCTTTAGAAACATATGCCAATTCTTTTTCAACTTATAAATGTTCTTATTTACATTTGTTCTGTTATGTACAGTGTTTTCCCCTTATTATTTCTTCACTTAAACACATTCTTAAACATAGTTTCTTCTTATATTTCAATGATGAATTGTATGAAGTTTTCTTCTCTTCCCTGAAGATATTCCTTATCTTTTTCTTCATGGTTTACATTTTTACCCTGGACTTCAAGCATAAATTTTATCACTGTTTTTGCATTTTCTTAGAGCTTTTATTTCAGTTTTTTAAAAACTGATATCATTTTTCCTTGTTGCTTCCTTTTCTAAAGTAAAGCTCCGTCATTCTTTTTATTTACTTTTTTTTTGTATTCAGTCTGAATCACTGTTTACAGGATGATTCTTCACAGCCACATTCTGTCTAGCTCATTGCTTGGATTCATGAGAATTCTAAACTGTCTTGACATTGGAAGCAGTTAATCAAAACCACCCTAAGAAACAGTCTAAGGAAATTTTAATACTCTAGACTAGGTTCTATTTTATTATCTAGGTTGATATGAACATATCCTTTCTTTGTATCTTTTTTTAAAAATTAGGTTCACTTATTTTTAAGCATATTCTTGTTTTGTGTTAATTTATGTGTGTACCCTGAGTGCATGCCTGGCACCTTCAGAGGACAGAAAAGTGTGTGAGATCTCCTGGAACTGGAGTTTTTGATGGTTGTGAACCACCTTGTAGGTGCTGGGAGATAATCCTGGGTCCTCTTAGTCCTCTTAACCATCTCTCCAGCTCCTGAAACACAATCTTCTATAAAAGACCTGATTGTAAAATTTTAAATTTTGCTGACTGTTAGGTTTCTGATACAGCTCAGCTCTGATGAAGTATGGTGGCAGTCAGACAACATGTGATCCGTGTTTATCCATGTAAATCATGGCATGTTAATACATACTGAAGTTTGAGTTTCCTATGATTTTCAAGTAGCATTTGTTGTGGTTTGAGTGTGGAATGTCCCCCAGAAGCTTATGAGTATTTAAGCTCTCAGTTACCATCTGGTTATGCTTTTCTGGGAAATTGTGGCACCTTTAGGAGGTAGAGCCTTGATGGATGAGGTGGACACTGGAGGTGGGCTATTGTCCACTGTGGACACTTGAAGGTATTGTAATGCAAATCTACTTCTGTCCACTCCTTGATTGTGAATGAAATGTGACCAGGCTCCTCACACTCCCGTTGTCTTTATTTTTTTTGTCAATTACTCACAAGAAGTAACTAAGATGTTATGAAATATTATACTTTTTAACCATTAAGAAGAACATATTATTCTTAAAGACCAGATATAGTTTGGCCACCTCTGACTTAGATAATTTAAAAATGACACATTTCAAGTGAATCTATCCTATTTCCTTTTCCCAGACATTTTTGCTGATGAAACTCTACAGTACAAAGCCACACCCCCCTTGTATGCTTGCAGTATGTCCTTCCTATATAGATTTTTTTTTTTTTTTGGTCTGGCAGCAAGAGACTAGCTGTTCCATTCATGCTAATTATATCATGGCCCTCAGTTGTTGCCAAGTGTTCCCATATGGCCATTTGGTCTGGTAAGTCTTCAATGTTTATTGGAAGCAGTTTTGCATAATGGATCAGTTTTTCCCCCCACTGCTCCTTGAATCTATTTGTTCTTAGATTAAGCCATGTTCATGATATTACTCTTACCGTTTTCATATAGGACCTCAATCTCTTTTCTGATTACTTCATTTAAATCTTGAATCAGCTGGATATTGTGTTCATCCATGTTTCCTCTGCCTTTCTTCATTTTACACTTTCTGAAATGCAAAAGCTATCTGTAACAGCTTGCTGCTGTTTTACCTCAGATGGCAGCCTACTTTTCCTACAGAATTCTGTTTATCCTCAAACATATCCTGGCTCTTGGTGATCCTACAAATCTCTTCCTTATATCATCTTGTCTACATATTCAGATACTGAAATCCTCTTATCTTTAAAAATCCTACTGGGAAATTATTTTAGAGTTTAGATGAATGTCACTTGCCTTATCACTTAGATTGTAAGCCTAAATTAAAATGAATCTCTGTAGTTACTAATGGCTCACCTTCCATGGAATTAGCTATCTGTTGGATGAAGGTTATCATAGGTGTTATGATAGACAGTTCAGCACGTAGATGGAATGTGCTCACCTTGATGGGACAATTTATCTAATCTAAGGAACACAGTTTTTCTCTGTGCACTATCATAACCCATCTTTCAGAAATATGGTTGGGAGAAGCTGGCCCTGGGAAGGTCTTAGGGTTGGAGTCCAGATGGACACTACTTTCTGTTCCCACTATGCAGGTAATTTTTTTTCGTTGCTAAGATAAAAATAGCATTGAAGTAAATTACAAGTGGTATGAATTTTCTGGAGTTGCGCTTCAAGGCTCTGTTGCTAACATTTTTAGAGTCAGTAGTGGACTATGTATTTGATGCATGATATGTACAGGTGGGTCTCATATTTGGCACATAAAGATGTCATTTTAGACCCCATGACACTTTCATGTAAAGTGAAGTTTTCTACAGTTAGAACAATACGTTCAAAACCTCTTTTGAAATTTAACTGGCATTATAATACTAAGAGGTGAACGTTTAGAAATTGCTTAGGTGATGAAGGTCCTACCCTCTTGGATGAAATTGTGTGATGCTGTGAAAGGAGTTTATCACCCGTTTGCTTTCTTGTCTTCTTCCATGGAATGACACAGCAAGAGAGCTCTTGAGAGGTATTAGTCTATGATCTTGGAATTCCAAACCCCTCGAACCAGGAGACAATGAATTTCTGTTCATTATAAGTTCAGTGGTGAGACCCAAATTTTAACTCTTTGTGTGTGTGCATTCATGTGTGTATGTACAGGTATATGTGGAGGCCAGAGTGTAATCTGAGGTATCATTCCATAGCTGTCATCTACTTTGCTTTTAATGGCAGGCTTCATTGGCCTGAGGCTCACTGATTTGGATAGACTACCTGATCATAGAGTTCTGGGGATCCTCCCATCTCTGCCCACTCCAGCACCAGGCTTGCAAGCATGTATCACCATGTCCAGTTTTTTTGTGAGGCTGCAGGGGAACTCAGGTCTCCATGCTTATGTAGCAAGAAATTAATGAATTGAGCTATCCTTACAGCCATTACATTCTTTAAATGATAATGAAAACTATTATATCTATCACTACCTCAAGAAACTTAGAAAATTCCTACCTTGAGTATGCATATGAAGACCCAGAGCCATTGAAAATCAAACTTTTCAAAAATGAGGATAAGAAATTCCAAGTCAGTATTATATGTAGTAGTATTGGTTTGAGGAATCCATCACTGATTGCTGAACATGATTTCTCATGGATGTTTTATGAAATGCAGCATGAGTTGTTTTAGGTCCAGAGTTCAAGATGGGCTGACTTCTGATTCTCAAAATAATGTTATTGAAGATCTCTCTTTTTTTGTGGAGGGGGTCTTCATGAGCATGCCTGTACATTCATTTTCATTGTCTTTCATTCTTATATCCACATTTGTTTTCTGTCTTTGTCTACTTCTGTTAGTGTCTTTGTTTCTCTTTCTCTCCTTTTCTAAATTAAGTGAACTAGGTTTATTTAAGAATAATATTTGACTTTGATATTCCATCCAGATTTTAGATTGATTAATCTACTGATAGAGTAAAATCATTGAACTGAGATACATGGCTTAAAAATTTTGTTTTAATATTGAATAACAAGTATAGAATATATAGAGTATTTTTCTATGCTTCCTGAGCCAGCACATTTTAAAATGTTTTATTTATTGATTGATTGTTTTTAATGGGTAAATGAGACTGCATGAGTCTATGGGTACCACATGTGTGTCTGATATCCATGGAGAAGGTGCCATCAGATCTCCTGGAACTGGAGTTAACTGGCAGTTGAAAGCTACCATATGGGTACAAGAATCAAACTCATATTCTCTGAAAAAGTAGTAAGTGCTTTTAGTCAATGAGCCATCTCTTCTGTTCCTAAGTAGAAGACCATATAGATAATTACTGTAGTCCAGTGACACTTTCCAAAGGCTTGACTGTTGACAGGGTTATGAAGTTGGCTATTGCCTTTCATCTTCCAGGAGCCTTGCATCTAGACTCTGGCAACTATCTTGGCTCCTCCTTTTTTATGTCTGCTCGTATTAAGCTCATACCACACATCGGAAGTGACAGAGGAGGAAGGGGTGTATGCATGATACCTGTTCCATGAAAGACTGGAAATGTTCTGACACTGTGGTTCTAATTCAATGAGAGAAGATTATGGCAGAGAGACGTAATTTAAAATGGTAACTGCTAAACTGATAAAAATCTAGTGGAAAGATGTCTTATGAATGTGAAAGCCATGCTTTGGTGGTTTTGGTCCTGTTCCTGGGCGAATTATCAGGAAAATAAACTCATGCCAAAGCACCTGCAACTGATGAGTAGAAGATTCCAAAAAAGCCACTTAAAAATGATTGTATTTAGACCTCCAAAGACTATTACTGCATGGTCACACTTATAGGAAGTGCTTGGATTATTCAAATTCATGAATCAAAGTATAGAATGATGGTAGCAGAGGCTCAGTAGGAGGAAGAAATAGAGATTGTTGCTTATTGGGTTCAGGGTTTCAATTTTGCAAGATGAAGTCTTCAGGGGGTGGAGGTGTTAATGGCTGCACGCAAGAGCGCATTTCTACTTTTGTGTTGTTGCAGTGTTCTCTTAAGGTTATTAGGATAGTCAATATTATGTTGCACATATTTTGTTTAATGCATATGTTTTGTATAATGGTATAAATCATTAGAAAAAGGGTTAAAACAACAAATTTTGTTATTCAGTATGTTACCACATTAACAACATGTGAACTAATGTCTTTTTTTGGATTATGTATAGCTATTTCTGCTCTCACAAAACCCACAGAAACCACACTATTGCCTTATGCATTCAGTAATGTCTGTATTTAAAAGGTACATACAGTGAGAGCTGAGATTTTTTTAGGCAAGAAAGAGATCACTATGGATGCTTGGTGAATTTTTCCACATTTCACCTTATAAATTTACTTTAGTATTTCCCCCAAACAAAAGAACTCACTAACAGGACCTGCTAATCATACACACAGGTGAGTTTTATTTATTTATTTTTGTATTCTTTTATAAAATTGAAGAACGGGAATGCCTAGGAGACCTGGTAGCAATATTCTCTTCTTGTGAGCTTTTCTTGGAATTCCCTACAACTTGAATATTTCTTAACAGCAAGACTCAGGTAAAATCCAGTTCTGTGGCCACTTAGTGATACCCAATTTATTGAACTTTTAAAGAAACACAGTTACACATCGATTTTCCCCTTAGAATTCAGGCCTTTCTCATGATTCACAGGACAGAACAAGTGTCTGTAATCTGAAGGACTCAGGAAAAGGTTCACCACATAAAAGGCTCACCAGTAAAGTAAGATACATTGTATCTTCTTCTCTCCAAGTTATAAACCAAATAAATAATAAATTAGATGAAAAATGTCATTTTTTTGTTTTCATTATAATGCTAGAGCACATAATTTAGAGGTGTCAACATGAAGTTCTACTTTGAATTTTAGATTTGAGTAAATAACCAAACAATTATAGGTACATCAGAAACTCTTGCCACAGAGAGAATTTCTTTTCTTTTTCTTTCTTTCTTTAAAAAAATTCTTTCTTTCTTTTTTTTTTTTTTATTTATTTGCTTTGGTGTTTGCCTGGAACTGGGAACTGGAACTACAGACAGTTTGTGAGCTGCCATGTGGGTGCTGGGAATTGAACCCTGGTCCTCTGGAAGAGCAGTCAGTGCTCTTAACTGCTGAGCCATCTCTCCAGCCCCTGAGAGAATTTCTTATATCATAGTTCATGGGAACCAGAGGCAAAGTCTGAGGTTCCAGGCCTTCATTTACTCCCAAGTCACCCAGTTAGGTCACACAGGCCTTCTTTCCCAGGAAGACAATGGCCTCTCCCTATACCTCACCGATCAGCACCTGAGCAAGTATGCTCTGAGCTGAGCACAGCCTTTGTTATTCTGGTTTAGATGCTGTAGAAGAGTCTGTGTTTAGACAAAAAAAAAAAAAAAAAAAAAAAAAGCAAAACAAATAAAAATCCAAAGAACAACAACTCAAAAAAACAAACAACAATAAAAAACAAATCCCCTGTATCATCAAGAGCACCAGCCACAGAGACACAGCCTTTTCTGCTTTGACAGGAACCAGAGAACACATTCCATGTCTGCTTCTCTGCACCGTGGTTGGTTGCAGTCTGCACAGTGATGCCAACAGTAAGAGAAGCAGGGATGATGGTTTAGAAATAATAAAACAACAATACTGACAAAGGTAAATATTAGTGATAATTTACTGTGTGCCAGGAATTTTGCTAAGCACTTCTTATGCATATCTCATTCTCTAAAATCTTATTCTGAATGGAAGTCTCCTAGCCCGTATCTGCTGCTATTCATCTTCTGGTCTATCTGTGTCTTCTTTCTTTTTGGTAGAAGAATTATAAATCATGTTATATATGTAAGCCATGCTATTTTACTTTTATATATTTCAATCCATACCTCCCTTTGAGAAACAAAGACACTGCATAGTCGTAGCATTATTGTTGTTCTGGACAAAATTAACAATTCTCAATATCAACTGAGATTCAACTACATTCAAATGTTCCAATTTTCTCCTAAGAAAAAAAATTTTATAGCACATATTCTTAAACCAGAATCAAGTTAAGTATTTTATTTGATAACAACGTTTTAAAAATATTTTTTAGTAGAGAAAAATATTCTTTTGTAAAAGTTTTATTTTTGAAAAGTACTCATGATATTGGCCTGTTTTTGAAAGCCGAGTTAGGATTAGTTAAGAGAATTTTCGAGTAGGCTTAAGCAAGCAGTTAGAATAGTTGATGCTGGGGCTGGAGAAGTGGCTCAGCGGTTAAGAGCACTGTCTGCTCTTCCAGAGGACCCGGGTTCGATTCCCAGCACCCACATGGCAGCTAACAACTGTCTGTAATTCCAGTTCCAGGCAAGACACCAAGATAAATAACTAAATAAATAAAGAAGTTTTTTTTTAAAAAAAAAAAAAAAAAAGAATAGTTGATGCTTAGGGAAAGGAGGGTACATGTGTAAGACCCGCACTGTAGACTTCTCAAACAGTTACCCTTACGTGTCATTGCAGGCGCCATATGTACAAATTTGGTGGCTTCTAAAGTCACATTTGAAAGGAACTTAAGAAGGATGCTGTGGTAACTCCTGAGGGCTCTGAATAGGATTACAGCTGAGAAGGCAAAACCCTATGTCAGTCCCAGAAGCTGCATGAAAGCCAATGAGTTTTTGCTATGAACAAAAAGGACGTAGTCCTGCTTGCGAGAGTCTCAGAAAATTTCAGGATTACCTCTAAGTTTGGCATGTGTTTGAACGTATGACATGAGTGTCCGTGTGCAAATACCTACGTGTACACAGAGGAAGATGTGGAGTGTCTTCCTCTGTTGTCCTCGTCTTATTTTGAGACAGTCTCACTGAACCGGAAGCCTGTCATTTTGGCTAGTCTGGCCGGCTAATGAGCTCCCAGAATCCGCCTGTCTCTTCAGCTCCCATGATGCTGAAGCCACAAGCCCAGACAACCACAATCCAGCTTTTTATGTGGGTGTTAGGGATTTGAACTCGGGTCCTAATGCTTGCGCAGCAACTACTCTTGCTCTTCTTCTAAGTGCCCTTTGTGCATCTGTCTGTCAGTGTTTGTTTTGCCTGCCCACTTTGCACTGTAAGCTCTTTGGAGACAGTGCTCCTGTTTTCCCTACATTTTATTTCACATAGTGATGAGGTCATAAGTTTTGCACAGGGAGCACTCATGCCAGCAGCATGAGAGAGGCTTAGATATTGACTGTTCTTAGGGCCATAGTCCGGTCAGCATTTTACTGTTCTCACATCAAAAAAGCCAGCAGAATTCTTTTGTGCTCAGTATTTTGGTCACACGTTACTATTCCACACCTCCAAGCATTTTCTGCTAAAGAAGCTGACTGAGCAAACCCATGAAGATATTTTTCATTTTCTTTGATGGAACATAATGCTTTCAAATATAAACACAATAACACAGTCATTACATATGCACTTACATTATTGTAGTGACTGTGTGCTCAGCAACACTCCCAGCCAGGCAGGGAGCCCAATAGTTCTCTTTTCCATTCGGATCTAAATTATGTTCATAATAAAAGAGTTTTCAATCAAGGTAAATACAATTTCATCCTGGCATAACATCTATATTCCTGCTCTCAGTTTTTTTTTTTTTTTTTGAAAATTCCTTTCTTTTATTCTGGGTCACTCACCCTGATACACATGAGATTGTCCTCTGGTGAGGATAACAGCATCGCTTCTCAATGAACTATAACAATGGCTTTAAACGCACGCCCTGTAACATACCTCTGTGATTTACAAAAGCAGGAATAAATCAAAACTGGGCAGAGATGCCATGTTAAGCCAGAAGCTAAATGTTACATCATGTCGCGCAAGGCTAGGGGAAGAGAGTCTGCTTTTCCTGGCAGCACGATATCTTTGTGCTTGTTACCTTTGCCACAGCCCCATTAAAACAATCATTCTGAATCTGTGGGCTATTTCACCTCCTTTCTTCCTGCCATGGCAGCTGGTATCAGAGGCTGCAGACATTGCTCATTCCTTTCAGAGTTCTTAACACACAGGCAAAAAAGAAAATGAAGCTTAATTTATTAAAAAAAATAAAGTGTCAGCTTACCCTCAGGCTCAGTGCAGGCACCAAGGGGGAAAAAAAGATGAATGCCTCTGGGTGAACTGGCACCGGCTGTAATTCTCTACTCACTCCGCTGTTGCGCTGTGTGCATAGCATTAATCATGAGGATGGGGAGGCATTTCAAAAACTTAAGCAATTTAAAAACAAAAGATGCACCATTTTAAAAGCACAGGAACAGAGCTCTATTTTGTGATCCAGCTCTGAATCTGGAGAATGTGCTGCAAATGTGAAATAAATAATTGATGCTTCACCGGGTGGGGGTGGCGGTGGGCAGATGGGAGAGGCAAGAGGAGAGACAATTGGTGCTCCCTCCCTGATAGTGAGTGACCTTCCAGAGATCCCAGAGAGGGGTTCAGTCTGCCATCCTATTCACTGGAAGACTCAGTTCTATCCCAGCTCCTGGGAGGATTTCCCTGAAAGATGGACAGTGTTTAAACAACCCCATCATTTTATCCCATGGGTTGAAGATGTCAGTTTCAGAACCTAGCCATGTCCCAGGGCTCCTGTGTGCTCTGCTCCTAAGAACTGAGCTCCTTTGGTGTTTTATTACTCTTCCATAGTTATGGGAGCCAGAGATATTTTCAGTCTTACGGAAGTGCCCTGGCTCCTGTGCTAGTCTTCCTGATGAAGACCCTTGCCACCTCCAACCTAGTATGCTGCCTGCTGGCCTGCCCTACCTTACAGGACATGCCTGTCTCTGGAAATCCTAGTGTTTATGTGCTGACCTCAGCTCTTTGGAGGCTCTGCTTGGTTTGCAGGTAGCTCTTGTGGTAGAAATGCTCTCTGTATGCTGTAAATAAAGGACTGTTTTGGCCTATGTAGAGCACCGTAGAAGTGGGTGGAGAATCAGAGGACAGGCAGGTAGGAGAAGGGTGGAGTTAGTCAGTCGCCATCTGAACCCTGAAGGAGGAACATGTAGAGGTACAGGTGAGCCACGGGCTGAGCCACGTGGTAGGAAGATTAATGGAAATGGGTTGAATTAAGATGAAAGAGCTAGATAGTAATGTGCTTGAGACATGGGCCAAACAGTATAAAGAATATAAGTGTCTGATTCATTTCTTTGGGGGACAAAAGCCACCACGGACCAGGTTCCAAACCTCTGGGTCCAAAAGGGTCCAGGAAACTTTCTACAACAAGCTCTAGCATATTTAGGACCTATGCTGGGATCACCTCTCAGCCCAGGCAGTATCTCTATTAGTCAACTATATATATTATATTTTCTTGTGAGAAATTCCAGTTCAGATTCTTTGCCCATTTAAAAATACATTGTTTTCTTTCTATTGTGTTGTTTCAATTTCTTTCTATATTTTGATAACAGTGCCCTATTGGATGTGGGATTCCAAGTATTTTCTTTCAATCTGTGGATTGCCTTTCCACTCTTATTTTGAATGTGATGCGATCCATTTGTCTTTTTTTGTTGTCTGTGCTTACAGAATGCTGCTTGAAATAATTTATCAGGTCAATGTCCTAGACTCAACCTACAACTTTTTTCAATATTTTCTACTGAGTATCTTTTAGTTTCAAGTCTTACATTGTAAATCTGTTATCAATTTTGAAGGTTATTTTTGTCTCAAGGTGGGCTGTAGAGAGTAACCAACAACATTGGCAATAACCTGTATTTGTTTTGTGGGAGGAGGTATCTATAGGACTGCTTAGGCCAACAACTCAAAAATATATAACTCATTCCTGTTACTGGGGTTTTTTATTTGGTAGCATGTAATGTCTAACTGGGATAATATCTTTCCAATTATATAAGCTTATATAGTATATTTCCATATATACTTTATAAATACTATATGTACACACACGTATATATATAAAACTACTGATATATATATATATATATATATATATATATATATATATATATATACTGTTTGGTTGTTAGGCCTTAAACTCACAGAAACACAGAAAGATCCCTACCTCCTGAGATATGGGATTAAAGGCATTGGTCATTCTTATGCTAGGATTAAAGGTGAGAGTTACCAGTCTCTGACCCTCATGGCTTGACTGTGAGTGAATCTGTTCTCTGATATTCCAGGCTAATTTTATTAAATATAAAATATATCACCACATATTTCCTTTTGTGTCAAAAATAAAAAAGGTTATAACTAACATAAGAAAAACCATATGTAATAGGTATAATAATTATATACACTATATACAAGCAATAATTACATGAATAATGTCCAGTCTGTTAACAATTGACAAATTCAAAGAAAATATTCCATTATTTAGCCTATTTTGGTGACTCCAAAGGATCGTATTTATTCATTTTTTTTAATCTAACTTGTATCATTAACTGAAAACTATCTTTTGGTGTCTCTCAAACTTATACACTTTAACCTCTAAGTGAGTTTCTTTTCTAAAACTGTCACTAGAAAATTATAACTATAACTATCAAATCTTCAATTCTTTCAGAGACCCAAGAAGGAAATAATATTAACTAAGTACACAGGATGAGCAAGCAAGCAACTTCCAAAAATTTAAGAAATAAAACATCTGGTTGCATGGATAGTCACTCAAGGTTTTTCTGTATCATTGAAGCATCCATCTTTGATCTATAGGCCTATTATATCTGACAGACTTCTCTGTGAAGCAGGATATTCTCAAAGACCTTCCTACTTTGTCTTGGCAAGGTTCGGCAGTTCTTTATGTGTTCTGCTTGTTCATTTTGAACATCATACTATCAGCAGCCAAGGCAAGACTACTTTCTTGCTCAGTGGAAATCTTTTGACTCAAAGAAGATAAACTGCATATGGAGTTTCTTTGATGCCTATAATCTTCTCTGAAGTAGGTTGGTGCTTCCAGGAGCAGGTGTCTCAGTGTCATGAAAATAATAAGAACCTATGTTATTAAAATATCTTAAATGCCATATTCTGTAGATCTCTGAAGTGTTTGAAGAAGGCCTGTTTATCTAAAATATATCTGTTTAATCTGGAAAACATATCTAATATGACTATAAGTTTGAATGTAATTTCTAACTACTAACTTGTATTTCTTTTTTTTTTTCCAGTTGTTTTTGTTATTGAAGTTGAGTCAAATCCAGGGCATCAAGCATATAAGCAAGTGCTCTACAAATGAGCAATTACTCCAGTCCTATGCTTCAAATATTTACCTACATAGCAATTATAAATTATTTTTTACCTCTTTTCTTCTTTATGGTATTATTTTATCTTATTTTTTCATGAAAAAAAGACTTTATTTTTTTAAAAAATAACAAAGTAGAGTGACAAGACCAAAAGTAATATGTAACAGTGCCATTGTGTAGGATGAATGGTGTTAAGATCAAATGAACAGTAGAAGACAATATTAAATATAATTTTCAGATCCCAAGTTGTTCAGTGGTTATGGTTTGCAGCTTGGGTGTTCTTTCCTTTTTTTCTTTTATTATGAATAAAGAAGTCACATTTTCTATCCCTGTATTCCCTGTATATCCTTAATCAAGGTCCCTTCCCCCTCCTACCAGATCAGGTCATTCTTTCATCTCCACATCTCCCCATCCCTCACTCCCTGGGCAGGCAATCCCAAGGTCCCAAGGTCCAGATATTGCTTAGTTCAGCCCCCACTCCTGGCAAATCCACTTTTCTCCCCCGAACATCAAACTGAGTCAGGTGTTCCTCTAGAGAGAGTGGGATCCAAGGGGTCAGTTTAAAGTGTTTCCAATCTCAAGCTCCCAAGCTGTTCAGTGGTTGTGGTTTGTGGGCATGCTTTGCTTTTTTTGTTTTGTTTAGAGTCCACTAATGAGTGAGTATATCCCCTGCTTATCTTTCTGGGTTTGTGACACCTTGCTCAGGAGGATATTCTCCAAATCCATCCATTTGCCTGCAAATTTTAGGATTTTTTTTTTTTTTTTTTTTTTACTGCTGAGTAGTACTCCATTGTATAGATGTATATATATTTCTTTATATCTTAATTATCTGGTAATAATGAAATTTTCAAGAACTAGCAATTTTTATTACATTGTTAGAGAAACTGTATAGGTACAGTACTTTGAACAAGCATAGATATATATATGTTCAGTAACAAAATTCATCTCTACTTTATATTAATATATACAATTTGTATACAATGTACAAAAGATCCATGCCAATGTAAAACTAGTAATTGCTTTTTAACAGTAGAATCAATAATCTACCCTTATATCTTATCATATCTGTATCTCTTTTTTCTTTCTTTTCAAACAAGAACCCTGAATCTAATCTCTCGTTTAGCTTTTTTTTCTAACCATAACCAATAACAATTTGTAACCAATTTCCCTAAACAATGACAATCATCCATAACCCATTGAAAGACCAAAAACCACCTACCCCACGTCTTGAGAATGTGGACACTGTGTTCTTTACTTTCTGATTTTGGGGGTGACAACATTTTTAGGGGATCCTGAAAAGGAAAGTTTTTTTTAAATTGTCAAATCCTAAAATAAGTAGCTGTATTATTTGTTGTCCAATCTCTGTATAATGGGAAACTGCAGGGCTTGTCTTAAGTCCTGGCTAGTGTAGTCTGTGAAGCTGGTTCATCTTAGCCATCCACCTTGAAAATTGTCCTGAGTAGCTTGTAGTCCAAATCTGATCTTTGGTTAGTGTTTGTCAGCCTAATGGCTTTGTCATAGTCCACGTGAAATCATTGTTGTGGGGCCCCATCTTTCTTTTAGGAACTTCAAAGTTTGGAATTAGGCATTGTTATGGTTCACTTTAGAAAACTGATAAGAGACTCAAACCCATAACAATTTCAGGAAGCCTTTTTCCCCCCTGTGATAGGAATGTTCTCTGTGTATTGTGAATAAAAAACTGTTTTGGCCTATATAAAGCACCATAGAAGTGGGTGGAGAATCAGAGGCAGCCAGGTAGGAAGAAGGGTGGAGTTTATTAGTCGCCATCTGTCCCCCAAAAAAAAACATATAAAAATTCAGGTGAGCCACGGGCTACAAGCCACATAATAAATAAATTCATAAAAATAAATTAATTTAAAAAAAACTAATTAATAATGTGCTTATGGGCCAAACAGTGTTAAAATATATAAACATATAATTCATTTCTTTTAAAAGACAAAAACTACAGACACACAGACCAAACTCCACACCGCCGACACCACACGTGTGCCAGTCACAAATCTCCAGACCCAAACAGGCCAAAAAAAACTTACTACAACACCCCCCTATAATTAATTAGTTCTCTATGTGAGCATCAATATCATGACAAAAAGTTAAAAAATATTTAATCTTATAAATTTTGATATCAACATTTATTCAGCATAGGATTAGCAATAATAGAATAGTCCCTTATTTTTAGTTATTTTTCTGTCCCATATCAGGTGGCTCTTTTGTTATGATACAGAGATTTTACAGTTTTCTTTAACAAGCATGCTTTGGTTTAGAGAAGGAGAGAGCCACACTCCAACCTCAAATCCACCTTTAATTTATAATTAAACTGGGACTTCAATTTCTTTTACAAATAAAGACATTTAGATGTTAAGCAATGTGATTTTACCCTGGAAAGTATACTGACACTAATAGGTCTAATATTCTTTTGCTTGTAAATCTTTCTAGATAGCCTTCTCTTTTACTTTAGACATCTAGATATCCAAGGTCCTTTAACTTCTTGAAGTTCGGTATTTCTAGTTTTCTATAAAGACAGAAACAAAAGCCTGCCCCAACCCTTTGCTTTTCTTATAACTTAAAAAATTGGTCACCTGGGTGGATTAGCCATCATTTCTCATTTTCGTGAAGTTTCTATGATTCAAATTGAGTCTTTATTAATTTTGATGGTATCAATAGCTTTTCTTCACCTGCAGAAACAAAAGTGAAGAAACCCTTCCCCAACCCTAACTTTGGGGAGGTTTCCTTTCTAATCTTTATCACTTTTGACTTGTAATTTCTCCTAATATTTTTTTGTCTCTTCTGTAGCTTTTCTATCATCCAGATCAACATGATTTTTTTTTACAATAGTCATTATGTTCTTTAATTGCTCTGGGAAAGGGTTCTTTTCATGATGACAGGATAAAACTGAACTGGATTTGATATGGGGGCTTTGGGGCTTTTGGTGGCTCCTTCACACTGTTTTCTAAAGGCAAAAAGTTACCTTCTCTGTTTCTTGTTGATCTGTACTCATTAGTCCAAGCCTCCCCTTGCTATACCTTCTGCATATACCAGAGGAGAGGGGAATTCTCTTGCAATTATTCCTAACAAAGACATTGTTTCTGAGACACCTTGTTTATAACCTCTTTTTATGTGACAATTGTAATATTTAATATTTTGAGTTTTTCTTATACCTCTAGAAATAACCTCTCTTACTCAGTTATCATCACAGTTATAAGGTTCTAAATTAATTGTATCATGAATCCAATCCTCCAAGGGTGCTGACCTTGCTTTTCATGGTCTAATTATTCTTTTACATTGTGATTAGCATTTTCAAAGGCCAGGAATTCAATTATTATTTGCCTAGTTTCTGAATCTAGTACCATTCTGTTTACCAGGGCAGCTAATCTCTGCAAAGTCAATAAAAGTTTTTTTTGGGCTTTGAGTTACTTTTGTGAGGGATTCAGTTTTCTTTCCTATTTCTTCAATTCTGTGCCATGCATTCATTGCTGCCATTCAGGATAAATCCAGGGTGTGCTCATCGCATAGTTATTGCTTTTCTATATCAGCATAATCTCCCTCCCCAAGAAGTTGGTTTTGGGAGATTTCTATGCCTCTATTTCTTCTTTGTTCTATTGTTTTAGCCTCCTCCTTCCACTATGCCTTCCACTGTAAAAGTGACCTGGCCTCTCAAACAGCATTAACCATATCTAACCAGTCCTTAGGAATAATTCAGTCACATGTTGACCAGAAATGTAACATCTGTTTTACAAATGGTGAGTACATATTATATGTGACAATTGCTACCTTGACTCTCCTTAATTCTAACATTTGTACCAGAACCCAGCTAACTTTTGTACAATTTTTTTTTTTTATCATTTTGCAATTGTTTTAAAGTTACTGGATTAAGTAATACTGGCTTTTTAAAAGCCTTAGGCTGTTTTAGTGTTATCTTATAAGACAGTGTTGAGATTAGTTCTTTATATTCCTCTGTTTGGAATATCTTTGTGTTCTCTCTTAACAGGCTTTTCTAAGACTTTCTTCTTGGCATTCACATTAACTGACTTTTTAAATGATAAAACAGAAATAATCAAACCAATGCTATTCATAATAAACAATATGATTAACATTATGATAATAATCCTTTCTACATTATTTATCTCTTCCTTTACTGGGTCCAGTTTCGAATTGTCTAGAGTAATATCAAACCCCTTTCATTGCCTTAAACAAATTTCCCTTTTTAAGAAAATCAGATTTACTCACCAAACTTGTCAGTGACAGTTCAGATGACTATGAAGTGGGGCAGCTACCTAGTATGGTAGCAGCCCAAGGAGGGGTCCAAAAAGAGAAAACAAACAAACAAACAAACAAGCAAACAAACCGTGTCTCACTAGGAAAAAGAGACCATTGTCTGAAAAACATACCCAGACGAATGTGGAGAAGAAACACGTGTGGCCAGCTCTGCCTATTCCTGGAGGCTAACTCTGAACAAAAAGCCTAGCCAGCTGGTAATTACTCCTCTGGCCAGCAAGTGGCTTTTTTTGGGAATTTGTGCCCCAAAAGTTGAGTGCCAAGTGAAACATGAATTCTAGTTGGTATTTAGTGAAAACCCAGAGCCAGATATTTGGGAAAAGCTGGAATATCAAATAAAGAAAACAAACCACAGTCAATTCTCACCCAGCTTCTCAGACAGAACAGCCTAAATGCTATCTTCAAGAGTCCTCTGCCTAGCTGGCTGGTTGCTCCCACAGTATGACTGAGCCCTTCCCCTGCCTTAAATATCTTCCCCACCCACCCAGTTGTTTCACTTCCTGGTTTAGATCTGCACCATAATCCTAGAATTAGGATTAAAAGTGTGAGCTACTACTCTATGGTTGTTAGGCCTTGAACTCACAGAAACACAGAAAGATCTCTATCTCCTGAGTTACGGGATTAAAGGTATGGGTCACCATTGGTCATTCCCTGTGCTGGAATTAAAGGTGTGAGTTACCACTCTCTGATCCTCATGGCTTGACTGTGGGTGATTCTGTTCTCTGATATTCCATGTTGATTTTATTAAAATATATCACTACAATATATAAATGATTTATGGTATTTTTATAACATCTTTGCCTAGTTTTTGAATCAAGTAATGATGAGTTTGGGAGTGTCCAGTCATCCTTATTGTTCAGAGAAGAGTTTGGGAAGTATTGATATACTAGATTTTCAGATGTTTGGTAGAATTTGGCAGTAAGGCCATCAGGTCCTGAGTCTTACTTTAGTAAAAGATTATCTTTGTTATTAATGATGCATTATTGCTCTGCTCAGATTTCCCACTTCCTCCTGATTTTGTAATTTGAATGCTTCTAGGAATCTGTCAGTTTATCTAATTTGTTCCTGAAGGTGTTCACAGCAATTTCCTATGATCCTCGGCATCTCTATAGTGTCAATTGCAATGACCATTTCTTCAGTTCTAATTATCTAAAGATTTGTATACTGAGTGCCTGTATATATGTATTTGTATCACATGCATGCTTGGTGTCCACAGTGGTCAAAAGAGAGCATCATTTTCCTTAGAAGTAGAGTTACAGAAAGTTGTGAGTTGTGATGCAGGAGTTGGGACATGAACCTGGGTCCTCTGTAAGAGTGACAAGGGCTTCTAACTGCTAAGCCATCTTTCCAGCCCTTTGAAGTTATTTGTTTGAGTCTTTTATTTGTCTGTCTGGCTAAAGTTTGATGATTTTATTTTTTTCTCCCCAGAAACAACTTTTAGCATCCTTAATCTTTACTGGTGTTTTTTCTAGCTCCTCTCTTTCTTCCTCCGTCTTCTTTTCTCTCTCCCCTCCCCTCCCCATCTGTTCCAATAGTTTTTATTTTCTTCCTTCTCACTTCAGGCTCACTTTGTTCTTCATTGGCATATGACCCCAAGAGTTGCTTATTTGAGAATTCTCTTCTCTTTTGATGTAGCTGTTCACTGCAGTGAAGTTCCTCTCGGCTGCTTTTGCTGTAGCTCCTAACTTGAATATGTTGTGCCTCCACTTTTCTTTTCTTTTTTTTTGGTCTCAGAATATTTAAATATTCTTCTTGAATTCTTCTTTTGACCCTTTCAACTCCCAAGGCCTATTGTTTACTTTCCACACTTTCTGAATTTCCCAGGATTATTTTTTTGCTAACTCCTTTCACTGCGGTCAGAAAAGAGGCATAATATTATATCAGTTTTCCTAAATTTGTTAGGCTTGTTTTGAGCTCTAACATTATGTATCTTGAAGAATTCAAGACTATTGAAAAACCTATGAAATATATCATGTTTACACAAATTTATATTTAATGTAACATGAACTATAAAGCTAATTTAGAAAATAAATATTACTTACATTATTAAAATCCTCCTTTTTTTTAAAAAAAAATTTGTCTCTAAATAGTCGCCTCCACTAAAAATCATTAACATTATGAAATTAGAGTTGGTGATTTGGTTTATATATCATTTCTGTTATTAAAATCTGCTTTTAGTTGTGTATGTGCATGTGCTTATAAATGACATTATTTTACTCACTACATAATTTAATAGAATAGTTCCTTTACAATTCCTCTACAGTGCTTCTTCCTCCTTTTCAGGATTGTGAAGGGTATCCATGTTGTTCTAATTCTGGGATAGACAAAGTATGGCCTGTGGGCTTATTTCGTCTGCTGGCTATGTATAGCCTTGAAGCTAAGGATGATTTACATTCTTGAAGAACTGGGAAATAAACAAAGCCAAAGGAAGAGATGTGACAAAGGCTTAGAATATTCATGATGTGACCTCCCATGGAAAAGCCTGTGAGGGCTTCTTTCTTGAGTGCTGTCTGCTATTCTTATCTCTTTGTTCTAAATATGTATAAAAATTTAGCCGGTCCACTTTCATAAAAAATCCTTTCTAGGACTCTGTCAACTTTCATAGAAAACATTTTTAGGACTTTGAGATTTGTAGGTTGTTTGAAAAAAAATTAATGATTTTATGATGTCTTACTTTTTATCTGTTATCCATTGTAACAAAAATCAACTTTTTAGTAGCTTGTACTGTTACTTTTTTTTAAATCTTACATTTGTTGTAGGCCAACCATAGAATACCATGGGACTAAAATTACAGACTGTGTTCATTTATGTATCTTTTAGACGAAAAAAAATATATCCATTCTTTTCTTTTACAACTTCAAGAGGCTCTTCACCGTCTTTAGTGCTCATCATTTCTCTAGCCAGCCTCTATTTTTTCCTGTTACTTCTCCGTCTTGTCTCAGAATGTTCCATCTCTCTCATCATTTGTAATGGTTCAATGATAACATTTGGCTAGTTCAGATAATCCAGGCTAATCTTTTATCCCCAGGGAACAATCTCAAAACAGTCATTATTTTATCTAGAATCTTAATTCACTTTTACTGTGGCATCACATTTCATTGGTTCCAGGGATCAGAACAAGGACATCATTTGGAGGGACATTCTCCATATTATACACCTGTTAGTGGATCTTTCAGTTGGTATAGATCCTAACACGTGCACTTGGGTTCTTTCGTCTCTTCTTTGCTGACACTGTTTTTCATTTGTTCTCCAGTGATTTTAACTGCTGTTTGGAATATTTTAATGAAGCTATTCTACAGCTCTTTCCCATGTATTTATAGGTTCTTGGTGTTGACATTTGTTGATTTTCTTACCTGAGTTGAGCTTCCTTACATCTTTGTATAACAGAAATGTTGGGGTTATTCTCCATATATTTGAGAATAGTATTACGACACTGACACTCTCATTTAGACTTTCTGTTATAAATGGCAAGTAGTGATTTAGGTTGTGAATACACAGCCTGGCCTACGTGGAGGCTTTATGGATCAAATGTCAACTGAATTTTCAAGGGTATTACAATGCCATTTTGATATGCTCCACTGTTTGTGCCGATCTAAAACTGAAGCAGTGATGCTCACTACAGTTCAATTCTTGAGTCTTTGCTTGTATTATCTCTAACTGGTGTATTATACTGCTCTCCTTGGAATACTCCCAGACCTTATAAATAGACTGAAGATTCCTTTCTTTTCTTTTTTTCTTTATACAAACCCAACCACAGAAGACTCACTCTTTAGCCTCTGCACACATCTTTTTCATGTAGGGCAGAAATTGTTGGCAGGGTAGAAGTGGAACTTGGGACAGTAACTGAGTAAAACCTCCATTCAAAGTAGGATGGACAGATAGGATGGAGGAATAGTTTTATCTG
The DNA here is from genome assembly GCA_004025045.1 of Sigmodon hispidus. NCBI lineage: Eukaryota > Metazoa > Chordata > Mammalia > Rodentia > Cricetidae > Sigmodon > Sigmodon hispidus. The sequence goes on along the minus strand of PVIH01004911.1, from coordinate 102,551 downwards.
TTTTGTTGTAAAAGTTTTATTTATTCTGTTACATATATTGGTGTCTTACACAGTTCAAATTGTTTTTACACTTCTAGAAACTTAAAAAGTAAATCTGACACCTGAAGAAATTGGATGGGAAATTTGAAGAGGATGACAGAAAATAACTATAAAATATGCAATGACTGATACTTCTGTAGTTGGGGGTTGGTACAATTTAAGGACTAAGCTGATCCAGTATCATCAATAGCTGCTGCCTTAAAGAACCATGAGGAGTGTTTATAGTAGCTGCAAAGTATTTGAAATTTATTGAAAAAACAAAAGCAAAACACAAAAATCAAACCAACAACAAAACCCTCTTAGAGTAGCCTTTGTTTGGTCCATTTGGGAAGAAAACAGAAAGGAAGAAAGTTTGAGGGCTGTAGATTTCTTACAAAAGTCATTAGGAAAACAATATAGGAGTCAACAGGAAAAAAAAGGGGGGGATAAAATAGTAATTGTTAGGGAGCTGGAGAGATGGGTCAGTAGTTAAGAGCATTCCAGAGGTCCTGAGTTCACTTCCTAGCAACCACATGGTGGCTCATAACCATCTGTAATGGGGGATCTGATGCCCTCTTTCTGACCTGCAGATAAAGCACTATAAACATAAAATAAATAAAGCTTTAAAAACTATTTTAGAAGTAGTATTGTACTAATATATGTATAAGATGTGTAAGAAAATGTTTTAGATTATTTAGGAATGAGGTGACTCACATGGAAGAAAGCATACTTAGTTAAGTTCAATCCGTTTTTTTTTTTTTTTTTTTTTTTAAATGGAAGGTTGACTATCTTGGAAACCATGGCTTTATATGTGCCAATGCAGTGCATAGATATTGCTTGTTTGTACACTTTGTTTGAGGTTGGATGAGACAGATTAATAGTAATAACTTAGAAGATTTGATTGTACTTATTATAAGCCATGGATGCCAACCTATGCTTTTCTAAAATACTTATCGGAAATAAATAACTAAGAAATAAATAACATGTTAAGATAATTTTTGACAAGGCTTGGAGTCACCATCAAGGGATCTAAGAGAGACAAAGAGAATTGAGAAGTTCTTAATGTGTTTACTTTATGCTTTTAGCAGATGATGGGGGTAGTAACAATAGTACAAGTAGAGGAAGAACAGAACTGTAACTTGAGAAAAAAAGAGTTTGCTTCTTCATGTACAAAGATGAGACGCTTATTCTTCTCAGTGCTGAAGCAGGTATCTGGGATGTCATAGAAATTCAAAGGGGATGTCTACATTGAAATTTTAGTTTTGGGTTTCATCAGCTGTGGAATATATAAGCTTCTAAGAGGTATAGAGATCAGCCCAGCCTCAGCCAGTGCAAACTGGTGATAACTAGTGCTTTAAAACATGTACTCTTAAGCACTTTTGCATAAGCTAACCTGGAGTCTTCCTGGGGCCTTGAAGAAAGCAAAGTTCAGATAACAACATTCCTAAACCAGCAAGAGACCACCAACAGAAGCTGCAGATACTAGCAAATCAAAGCCCTTTTCCCTGGTCAGAAAAAAAAAAAAGTATTTAAGGCTCTTCCCCCTCCTCATAATAAAATTGAACTTGCTTGATTCAACCTGTTTCCAGAAGCTGAGTCATTAATTCCTGGCCATCTTGCCCCCCCCCCTTCAAGAGGAAAAGCAGTGTAGAGGCAACTCCAATTCCTGACCCCCAAACCAGGCTCTTCAACATTTTTGGCACCCAATGTGGGGCTTTTTGGCTTTACTATTGACTACTCCTGACATGGGAGTCACTTTTGCTATTGCTGCAGTCTTTTTTGGCTTTTTAATCTTGCCTGCTGTTGTTGTCAATGTTTCAGATGTGAGAGACTGCCTCAATGTTGTGCTCAGTGTCCAGACTCCCCAAAAGACTACCAAGAGACCATTTCAGTGCAACAGCAAAGAGTCTCTTTATTAACAAGCTAGCTTGGGTCACTTAGCTTGTCAGTGCAGCAGTGGAATAGGAGTGACCCTGAGCAGCACAAGGCAAGGGATTTTATTGGAGGGGAGGGCTCTAAGGGCTTCAGAGCTTCAGGGTCACGGTCTTGGGATTGGTCCAAGCTTGGGCTAGGGGTACCTGTTATGAATTCCTTGGCGGCTTTGAATTCTAGGGCTGTTTCCACATTTAGCAGTGGTTGTTTACCTGTATCAGCAGATCTGCAGGTATACCTAGAGACTGTCCCTTTCCCAGAAAGGTAATGCTTAAAATGTCAAGTATTTTTCCTTAGTGTTGGCTCCTCCCTGGATGGTGTCTGCTCAAGGGCCCTTCCTGGCACACACAGATGCTGTCAGCAAGAGCCTTCTGGCTGGCTGGCTTTCATTAAGCCTGTCATGGCAGTTGTGTGGTCAAGATGCTCTGGGCTCCACTTCCTCTATCCTGGATCCTGCTTCCCCTTTCTCTTAGCTTGGTGTGATGGTAAAGTTCAAACCCCATGATGATCAGTGAGATGGTCCCGATTTTTGTGTTTGTTTTCTATCTGCCTCAACCTCTATCTTCTGAGGCTCTGTTTTCTTTTTTTCTAGTGTTTGTCTGTTTAAGCTGGTCCTGTTCAAGTTTGCTGGGCATTTCCACATAAGGCTGAACACTCAGAGCCTGGTCTGGTTTCCTGATAAGCAGGCCCTCAACACATTGTGAGCTTAAAGATGAGAGAGCTGGAAAAATTCTGTTGTGACATTTCAGTTTTGGCCCCATGGATCTCTCCTTAGAACATATGGGAAATAAAGCTGTAGATAAAATGTTTCTAAGCAAGAAAGAGGCCAGTTATTTCCTTGTTTGCCAAGCCTGCACCTCAGGTGGCTACCCCTCCCCTGGAAATATTCTTCAGCAATTGAACCTCCTTGGCTCTGAAGCCAAGACTCAAGCCTGTCCCCATGCTTTTGCAGCTAGCTCAGAAGCTGCGGCGTTTCCCGGGTGGTTTCCACACCTTCAGCGGCTATAATGCTTTTCCCTTGTTTAGGACCCAGTGCTGGTCAGCTAATTAGGGGACTAGCAGACAGGGTGCTGTTTTCCCGAACTGGAAGTTTCCCTAATTCTAAGGGACGCTGTTTTCCTGAGGTCAAAAATTGTTAAAAAGCCCAACCCTATTCCCATTAATTGGCTGACAGACCAAGACATCTGGGTAAAACAGTGGCCTATAATTAAACCAAAATTATCTATATTAAAAAATTTAGTTGCTGAACAGCTAAAGGCTGGCCATACTGAGCCTTCTAGAAGCTGGCACAATACTCCCATTTTTGTTATTTCAAAAAAGTCAGGCAAGTTTCATCTTTTACAAGATCTAAGGACAATAAATGATGAGATGGAGGAGACGGGAATGCCACGATCTGGCCTTCCACATCCCAGTGCATTCCTCCATTGAATTATATCGTGATATTAGACATTAAGGATGGATGCTTTCAAATTCCCCTGGGACCTCAAGATGGAGGAATGGTTGTAAGTATGGGACCCTAATATGCATAAGCCAACTAACAGGTACCAATAGATGGTTTTGCCACAGGAAGAAAAAATAGTCCAACTATGTGCCAACTTTATGTTGCACAAGCTCTGGTCAGTGTCCCTAAAGACATCCATCACCTTGGTACACTATATGGATGATCTGTTACTGGCACATCCTGACTCAACCTATTTACAACAGCATGTTAAATTAATGCTCTAGGATTTGGCCTCATTAAGCTTGACGGTGGCTCCAGATAAGGCTCAGTTAGTGTCCCTTTTTCCTATTTGAGGTAGTTATTGTCAAAGATGTTTGTCCTCCATCCTTTAAGTTAGATATAAAATACATTCATTAATAAAACTACAATAGTTATATGGGACTATAAATTGGCTTAAACCCTTCTTGACTGTTGCCGAACAGGAGATGAGAAGTTTGTTTTCATTCCTAGAGGGTCCCATGTGTCCCTCACAGAGGATAGAGCTTAATCCAGAAGCAAGGAATACAAAAGATGCTTATCATATTAGCCACCACCAGCTTGCACTGCCATAGACCTGAGCTGCCCTTGCTAGAAATCATACTTTAGATAGTTAGGTGATTTTTAGGGGTGCTTTGGCCTCTTTACTATAGATTCATCAGGCCTATTCTGACTTACATAAAGTGACTTCCAAATTTGGGACTGAAGGTGTGAATGTTAGCTTGGAGAACATGTGGGAGAGAGACAGATAAACTTATTCTTCCATTTCCATTAGGGAATACCCAGGCATTATGGGCTGACTCTATTTCCTTCCAGGAAATGGCTAATGGATTTACTGGCATAATTGATAGTCATTTGCCCAAAAGTAAAATTTTTCCTGGGCTCTCATCTCTTCCAGTTGGGATTCCCAATCATTCAGTTCCCTCCTCAAATCCCATTCCACATGCAGCCCTAGCTTTCTCAGATGCTGATAAAACAAATTATGACATTCTCATTCAAAGAGAAGGTAAAACAGATGAGACATTTGTGATTCCAAATCCTGGTTCTGTGCAACTGAGAGAATTGTTAGCCCTTCTTCAAGTCTTAGTAGAATGTCAAAATGAGCCTGATGAGCCTGTTAATATTTTTTCAGACAGTCAATATATGGTTCAAGCTGTTCAAGTATTGGCCTTTTCTAGAATAAAGGATGCCCTTAAGCCTAAATCCAATACTATGCTTTTAATACAAGATGTATTAAACCAAAACAGAGCCATGGTACTTGTCTCATATTAGATCTCATTTCAAATTACCAGGGATATTAGCTAATAAATAAATACATAAAAATAAAATAACTGACAACATTATACTGACAGCCACAACTGATTTGCTTGAACACCAAATATATTGGGGGCCTGGTTTGGGGCCAGGAATTGGGGTTGCCTTTATGTTCAAGGTCCTGCTTTTCCTCATGGGGGAGGGGGCCAGGATGGCAAGAAAGCAATGACTCAGCTTCTGGGAACAGGTTGAATCAAGCAAGTTCAATTTTATTCGGGGTATGGTGGGGAAGACCTTAAATACTTTCCCAGCCAGGGGCAAGGGCTTTGATTTTCTGGTATCTGTGGTTTCCGGTGGTCTCTCAGCTTCTGCTCTTTTGCTGGTCTAGGAATGTTCTATCTGGACTCTGCCCTCTTCAAGGCCCCAGGCAGACTCCAGGCTGGCTTATGCAGAAGGGCTTAGGAGCACATGTCTTAAGGCACTAGCTATTACCAGTTTGCACTGGCTGAGGCCCGGCTGATTTCTAGACCTCTTAGAAGCTTATATATTTTACAGTCACATACAGATGATGCTTAAGGTCTTCAAGTCAAGAGAATAGACAGAGAAAGAAAGAAGGACCAAATTCAAAGACACAGTAACACTTTGAAATAGGGCAGAGGTATCTGAGATGGGAGCAAGGAGATGCTTATGTCACCAAGTCAATAGAACTGTTTCTGAAAGTAAATTGGCCACTGATTTCAGCAGCTGATTAAAAGCAGAGTTGCATTTACCTCTTTGATAGATGCCATTGTGGGCCTTGAAAATAGCCGCAGTTGTAGAGATAATAATCCAGTTAGTGTGAGATAAAGAGAATGCTGTGGGCATTCACCCTCAGAGTGTTGCATACATTGGCCAATAAAGAAGATAAAAGACACATGTAATCTAATACAGCTTAAATACTTGTGCAGGACAGGAACATTATGGTTTGAATCTGAAATGTCACCTCCAGGCTCATGTTGTGAACACTTGTTTCCCAGCCTGTGGTGCTATTTTGGAGGTGGTGGGGCATTTTGAAGGTGGGGCCTGTCTAGTAAAAGGAGCTCACAGGGGTAGCAGTGTGTGTGAGAGTCTTGAAGGTTCTATCAGCTTCTGATGTCATCATGCTTTCTCTGCTTGCTGCACTGCTCCATGGGTAGACTTATTTCTGAAAGCTCCCATGGCTGTGAAGAGACTGGTCCTACCACTATGTCTTCCCCACTGTGACGGATGGAGAACCCCAGGATTTATGTGACAAAGTAAATCTTTACCCTTAGGTTGATTCTGTCAGGTATTTGGGTCAGGTGTTAAAAACAAAACAAAACAAAAAAACCCCTCAAAACAAAAAAATAAAACCTACTAACACAAGAAAGGCAAGGGCGGAGGTGATGGCTCTATTGGCAAAGTGATTGAGGGATGGTCATGAGGACCTGAGTTTGCATCTCTAAACTCGAAGTAAACATCAGGTGTAGTACTGCATGATAGTTAGTCCAGCACTGAGGAGATGGAGATAGGAGGATCCCTGGAGCTTGTGGGCCATCCAGTCTCATAGAATCGGTAAGCTCTAGTGTCACTGAGACCCTGGTTCATCCGGGGGAAAGCCATGAAGGAAGACTTCCAAAGTGAGAGCAGAGTAAGAGAAGAAATGTGGCTTGGCTTCTACTCATTCATTTCCTTGGTGCCTTATTGGTGAGTCAGAAACTCCTGAGTGAGAGAGTTCATTGACATTCTTCCTTTGTTCTTTTCCCCTTCCTGCTGTGCATGTGTGGACACTGGAGGAAAGAGTCTAGAGAGCTGACTTTCTCTGTTGGAAGAGAGCTCCTGAGATCCTCTCCTTATGGAGTTGCACTATCAACACCCCATTGCCTCGACGAAGGCAGGAAAGCTCAGGTGACTGTAGGATATAAAATGGGGCTAGGGAATGAATCTGGTCCAATCTAAAAAAGGCAGAGGAGAGAAGGAGGCAGAGAGAGAGAGAGAGAGAGAGAGAGAGAGAGAGAGAGAGAGAGAGAGAGATTTTATATATTTTAGATATGATGGGTGTGAGAAAAATAACACACAGTTATTTACAATATGGGAGAATCAATTAAGTATCTGCCGTGTGACTGGGTAGAAAGTGTGACCAAAGTACTTTGTCACCATTTATGCTGTGCAGAACTTAATATGAGAGAGAGAGAGAGAGAGAGAGAGAGAGAGAGAGAGAGAGAGAGATAGATCAAGTTATAAAAGAAACAAAGTGAACATACCAGGGTGAGATCAAAGGAACACCGAGGCCCAAGGTAACAAACCAAGGCTGAAAGTGACATCTCCATGCAACGGATTTTAACATCTGCAGACTGGAAAGACAGAATAGACACCACTGAAAGATTAATTACAAGTCTACATCTGAAATTCCCAAACATAAAAAATGATGAAAACAAAGGTTATGTTTCTCAGTTTATTTTCTTTTTGTGGCATAATGTGTCCAGAACAGAGAGGAGGCTATTTCTAATTTTTGTTTATTCAACTAAACTTGAATACTAAGATTTATAGTTTTCACTTGAAAATAAAACACCTCTGAATACTGCTCAGATTCTACTGGTAATATTATATAGGAGGAAATGCGTAAATAAAAGATACAAAGAGATTATAACCATCAGAATAATGAACAGAGTGGAAAGGATCCATTATTGAAATAATTGATGGCTCTATAAGGAAGAAACAATGGACTTGCAAGCATATTCAACCATCTAAATATGAGAAAAAGGCCCTTGAGGTGAAGGAAAACCCCACAGCATAGTACAGCAAAAAAAAAAAAAAAAAAAAAAAAAAAAAAAAAAAAAAAAAAAAAAAAAAAAAAGTGCAATGTTTGTCAAAAGTTCTGAGTCTCAAAAATAAAAGAATTATTTAATTACTCAAGCCAAAAATTAAAAAGTAACTTATGAAGCGGAGTGAAAGGAGTTAGCTCCATACTAACAGCAATACAGATGACAGAAAATGCCAGAGTGATGTCTTTAGAGACCCGAAGGAGACCAAATATGGTCCAAGAGCCCTCAAAGACCAGTTGAACAGAAATGGAATAGACCCATAGTTTCAATGCTAATTAAAGCAGATGTATAACTTACCTGAAAACAGCCTCACACATTTCTTGATCATTCTAGGAATTAATTAAAAGCTTAGGTCCAATCAAAACTCCCCAGATAGAGTCACTGTTGTACAGCTGATGGGACACTTCAGGTCACCTCATCTATTTTACTATAGAACTAAGCAAAGGCTACACACAGTAGGTCTGTCTTTCCAAACAATGGGATTCAGAGCTAAAAAAGGAATTCTCAGCCGAAGAATTACAAATGGCTGAAAGGTACTTGAAAAAATGTTCAACATCTTTAGCCATCAGAAAAATGCAAATCAAAACAATTTTAAGATACCACCTTATGTAGGGAGCTGCGTTGTACCACGCCCTAAAGGTGGTGCTGGTTTCTGCCTTCCACCTTCCTGATGGGATGGTAAGTGCTCTTGGGAGTAAACAACTCCTTATTGGCTGTAGGCGAGGATGGTGGCTTGCTTCCGCGCCTCAGGACCTATGGGCGATGTCCACGTGGCTTACCGGGATTGGAGGCCCAGAGGGTATTTAGCCACGAGTGGACTCCCCCCGCCCCCGGGGTTGTTCGTCTAAGAGTGAGTGAGTGAGTGGGTCATTCGTCATACGTCTGAGAGTGAGAGTGAGTGAGTGAGAGACAAGAAGATAATTAAAGGCCCAAATAAACTGTAAAGAGAAGGATCCGGTGTTGCATGTTCCTTGCTGGCGAGGCTGCATGCGACAAGTGGCGCCAAAATCCGGGAAGAAATAAACTCGCGCCAGTGAACGACAGGATTCAGAACTCTCTGCAGTTGGGGGGGGGTGCACTGGTAAGTCCCAGGTAAGTTGGGATCTGCAGTGAGAGCGGGGTAGCTCCGGCCTATAGATAGGATAAGACGGAGAAGAGGGAGCTCACCAACGAGTGAGGGTAACCTCTTGGCGCTAGCAGGTAGCTCCAACCTGTAAGTAAAGGCGGAGAAGAGGGAGCTCACTGACGAGTGACTGTAACCTCTTGCAGCTGTGGATGCACAGCGACCTCACTGATGAGTGGGTGTAATCTTTTGCAGCTGTGGACGCAGGGCAGCCTTGAGCTCAAAGTGAAAGTAGCACAGCAGTTTCGGATCAAAGTGAAAGTAACAATTATTGTAGACTTGAGCTCAAAAGTGAAAGTAAAAGTAGTAGTAAGGCTGGGGCTGGTTGGTAAAGGCTCAGAAAAGATTTTTTAAAATAAGGAGTAAAGGTCATATAAGGATGGGGTCTTCAACCTCATGTCCAATTTTTTGGCTCTACAGGAGCTGTTACAAACTAAGGGCCTGGAAATTAAGGAAAGCATATTAGAGAGATTTTTAAAGGAATGTGACGTTGCAGCTCCATGGTTTGCTGTCACGGGCAGTCTAATGGTGTCCTCATGGGAGAAGTTAGGGCGAGATTTAGACTTTGCCTATGAGCAGGGAATTCTAAAGGCAGGTGTGAGATCCATTTGGAGGGTAATTCGAGGTTGTTTGGACGATCAGAGGTGCTGTGAGGCAATTGAAGGGGGTCAGGCCACTTTAGAACAGTTAAAAGAGGAAAGATCTGACGGGGTGTGCAGTGAAGAAGCAAGAGGCTTTAGAACTGAAGGATCAGATTCCAGGGGAAACACTTATCGGGATTTAGAGAATTTTCAGCTTTTGGGCCTTGAGAGCAGTAGTTCTGAGGAAGATCTATCAAGGTTGGAGGAGTCAGGAGAGGAAAGAAAAACTAAGAAATTGGTTTCAAAAAAGGAAAAGAGGCTAGCCCTGAGGGAGTGCTTGCTTCCTGGGAAGTGTGGCCTTCTGCCATCTGCTCCCCCAGCTTACCCAATGGAGGGGGTGGCTTTGGCAACCGCGAACAGTCCTTTAACCCTGCAGTATGGAGAAAAGTGAGACAGGAACTGGTGCTGGCATTTCCTGTATTCCAAGATCTCCAGGGGAATCGTTACGAAGAGCCCCTGGACTTTAAAGTAATCAAGTCATTGGCCGAATCAGTAAGAACTTATGGCATTACTGCCTCTTTCACTTTGGCACAAGTGGAGGTGTTGAATAGATATTGGTGCTGACAAAAGCATTATAGCAAGGAAGGATTGGCCCTCTGGGTGGCCGATTCTAAAATAGCCAAGTCTTCCCCAAAGTAACCCTGAACAAACAGTTGTTGTTACCTCCTATGCCAGGTGTTTCAACACAATCTTGTTATTCCCATCACCTGGAAAACTGAGACACCTGTATGGGTCCCTCAGTGGCCCTTGTCTTTAGAAAAATTGAAAGCAGCCCAAGAACTA
>PVIH01004911.1:73409-92401 GCA_004025045.1 Sigmodon hispidus | reverse complement strand
GTCATACCCTCTACTTTGCCATGGAATACACCTGTGTTTGTGATTAAGAAACGATCAGGAAAATGGAGATTATTGCATGACTTAAGAGCTATAAATAATCAGATGCAACCTATGGGCCCAGTACAACGAGGGCTTCCATTGTTGACGGCCTTGCCTTCACAATGGCATATTATAGCAGTAGATATTAAAGATTGCTTCTTTTCCATACCTTTATATAAAAAAGATACAGAAAGATTTGCTTTCACGCTTCCCTCATGTAATCATGAGGAGCCTGATCAGAGATTTCAATGGGTCGTATTGCCTCAAGGGATGACTAATAGCCCTACTATGTGTCAGCTATACGTGGGGCATGCCCTGCAACCAGTATGTGAAGTGTTTCCTAAGGTGCGCTGTGTCCATTATATGGATGATGTACTGTTAGCGGGAAAACAAAGAGGTGAGGTAGAAGAAGCCTATGAAGTGCTAGTGAAAGCACTCCAGTGCTGAGGGCTCTTTATTGCCCCTGAAAAGGTACAATTGACTCAGATTGTTGATTATTTGGTAGCAAGGATTGCTCCTCGAGTAGTTCAACCCCAGAAGATAGAGATAAGAAAGGACAATTTAAAGACTTTGAATGATTATTAAAAATTATTAGAGGATATAAATTGGGTTAGGGGATTTTTAAAATTGGCAAATTATGAGTTAAAACCTCTATATGACATTCTTAAAGGTGATCCTGCCCTAAATTCCCCTAGGCATTTTACCAAAGAAGCACATCAAGCCCTACAGTTGGTGGAAGATAGGTTAAGACAGGCATGTTTGATGTGAGTACAAGAGGATCAGAAGTTGTTGCTATGTATATTGCCCACCTTTAGACAACCCACAGGGGTGCTGTGGCAACAAGGACCTGTGCTATGGATACACCCTAAGATTTCCCCAAATAAGAGCATTGAGCATTATCCCACAGCTGTTGCTGAGTTGGCCCAGCAGGGTCTTCAACAAGCTCTACAGTTTTTTGATCTGCTCCCGGAGAGCATCGTGGTGCCTTTTACTGCAGTGCAAATTTCTGTGCTATGTGCCACCATTGATGACTGAGCTATACTCCGATGCTCCTTCCCTGGTGAATTAGACAACCACTATCCACAACACCCATTAATGACTTTCTTTAAGGAGCATCCTGTTGTTTTTCCAAAGGTGACAGCTACAGAACCTATTCCTGGTACAATTAATGTGTTTACAGATGGCTCTAAGACTGGAGTAGGGGCATACATGGCCCAAGGCCAATCACCGGTCCAATGTCAGTTTGCTCCAGGAACCCCTCAAATAACAGAACTGCAAATAGTACTAGAGGTTTTTAAAACCTGTTCTTGTGCATTTAATTTGATTCCTGATTCAGTTTATGTTGTTAATGCCTTGAAAATTCTTGAGGTGGTGGGTCCTATAAGGTCTTTCAGTTCAGTTGCAGGTTTATTTTCTCAGTTACAGGATCTTATTAGGAACCCCTCTAAGAAGTTTTTCCCCCAACACATTAGAGCCCACACTGGCTTACCTGGGCCTCTGAGCAAAGGCAATGCCCTAGTAGATGCCGCCACACGGCAAGAATGGATATTTACTGCCACACCCATTATACAAGCCACAGAATTTCATCAGCTATACCATGTTAATGCCAGAACTATGCGAAGTAAATTTCAGCTTTCTAGGCAAGCGGCTAGGCAAATAGTTTTGGACTGTTCACATTGTGTGGAGTTTCAGCATTCCCCGTCATTGGGAATTAACCCCCGGTGTTTGCTTCCTCTTAAAGTTTGGCAAATGGATGTGATGCATTTTTCTGAATTTGGTAACCACAAATATGTGCACATGTCAGTTGACACCTGTTCTGGTATTATCCATGCCACCGCCCTAAATGGAGAGAAAGGGCGTAATGTTATCACTCACTGCCTTGAGGCATGGGCAGCCTGGGGAAAACCAATGCAGCTTAAGACTGATAATGGCCCAGGATATACTGGATGTCAATTTACAACCTTTTGTGCACAGATGGGAGTGCAATTGATCCATGGCCTGCCCTATAATCCCCAAGGGCAAGGCATAGCAGAAAGAGCTCACCACACACTCAAGGAATGCCTTATTAAACAGAAAGGGGGAATAGGCCATGGCCGTACCCCAAAGGAAAGATTTTCCCTAGCTCTATTTACTCTTATTTTTTTAAATTTGGATGCTTATGGGGCTGCGGCAGCAGACCGGCATGCCAATCCAGGCATTATGCAGAAAGGACTGGTGAAATGGAAAGACATCCTCACAGGCTGCTGGTGAGGCCCGGACCCTGTTTTAACATGGGCAAGAGGGTCTGTTTGCGTTTTCCCCCAGGATAGAAATGATCCAGTTTGGGTACCAGAGCGTCTGACCAGGAAGATTCAATCGAAAAAGGTAAATGAGGCGGGGGAGCAAGCAGATGATGCAGAAGCTCCTGTTGCTGGCCCTGATGGTGCAGATAGGTGCTTGCCATAATCACAGCCATTTCATTGGCTGCCATAGGAGCCGCGAGCCATATCGTGCAGACTGTGCAGACTTTGAATGCGGTCTTGGCTAATGTAGTATAGGCTCTAGACATACAAAAGAATCTTATTGCCCAGTTAAAAGGGGGCTTGATGGTTATTAATCAAAGGATCGACCTGGTCCAAGAGTGGATTGATACTCTTTGGCAGCTGGCCTAGCTTGGCTATGAATGGAAGTTTTCAGAATTATGTGGGACTAGTGTCCAATATCAGAACTTTATTCATGCTGCAAATCTGTCTAAACAGTTGTCAAGTTATCGTTTAGGAAACTGGATTGGTGAATTCGAAAACTTGATGGCCCAGCTGAGAGTGACCATGGTGATCGTGAATTCTACCGGAGTGGATGCCGGACCTGGCAGAAGAACTGGCGTCCTGGTTCTCCGCCACTGTGGATCACCAGAAAGAGTGGGTGGGAATGGGAGCTCTGGCGAGCCTGATGGTGCTGATATTCCTAGTTTGCCTGTGGTGCATTTGCCATGTTAGGTTCCTTCAGTGTCACAATGCAGCCACGGTTGTCCAAGCATTTTCAGCCATTGGAGTTGGTCAGTCCCCCTAAGTTTGCTTGGTGTCCCTAAAGGAGAAGCCTGAAGAATGTTTTGCAGGATGCGAGGCTTAGCACTGCACATGAGTACTCTGGCTTATGGGAACTCATGAGGAGTATGTCTGGTTGCACACAGGTTGACACTCAACTGCCTGCCTCTGTGAAAAGGGTGTTGGACGGGTCAGGGATTGTCTGGGTGGATGACACCTGGAGCGATACCTGTACATGTTCCTTTTGTGCTTCAGAGACTAGACCTCTGCTTCTGCCTGCTTTTTTTTTTTTAATAAAGAAGGGGGATTTGTAGGGAGCTGCGTTGTACCGCGCCCTAAAGGTGGTGCTGGTTTCTGCCTTCCACCTTCCTGATGGGATGGTGAGTGGTCTCGGGAGTAAACAACTCCTTATTGGTTGTAGGCGAGGATGGTGGCTTGCTTCCGGCGCCTCGGGACCTATGGGCAATGTCCACGTGGCTTACCGTGATTGGAGGCCCAGAGGGTATTTAGCCACAAGCGGACTTCCCCCGGGGTCGTTTGTCTAAGAGTGAGTGAGTGAGTGGGTCATTCATCATATGTCTGAGAGTGAGAGTGAGAGTGAGAGGCAAGAAGATAATTAAAGGCCCGAATAAACTGCAAAAAGAAGGATCTGGTGTTGCGTGTTCCTTGCTGGCGAGGCTGCGTACACCTGTCAGGATGGCTAAGATTAAAAACACAAATGACAGCCTGTGCTGGAGAGGTTGTAGAGCAAGGGGAACACACTCCTTCTTTGTTGGTGGGAGTGTAAATTTGTTCAGCCACTCTGGAATGCGATATGGAGGTTTCTCAGAAAATTGGGAATCAATCTCCCCAAGCATCCAGCATACTGCTATTAGGCATATACCCTAAAGACACACATTCACATCCCAAAAGCATTAGCTCAACTATATTCATAACGGCATTATTCATAATAGCAAGGACCTAGAAACAATCTAGATGACCCTCAACTGAGGAATGGATTAACAAACTGTGCTACATCTACACAATGGAGTACTACTCAGCAGTAAAAAAAAAAAAAACAAAACAAACTGATATCCTAAAATTCACAGGCAAATGGATGGATTTGGAGAATATCCTCCTAAGTGAGTATCACAAACCCAGAAGGATAAGCAGGGGATGTACTCCCTCAGTAGTAGACTTTAAGCAAAAACATTATTTTTTCATTGAAAGATGATGGGTGAATAAAGTGATTTAAAACACACACACACACACACACACACACAAAACAAACAAATATACAAACAAAACCAAATCAACTCAAAACTTCTGGTTTGACTGTAGAAGGGTTGCTTAGCAGAAATTTGTGGTGGCCATAGTGCATCTGTGGGCATTAGCTGTGACCTACTGCACTTTCTTTATCTGTAGCTGAGCCTAACCTGGCTTGAGGAGCTTTAGATATTTTTCTTTTAATGTTTCATATATTTTAGAGAAAAGAGAAGTTTTATTACTGTATGTTTTTTTAAACAGCTATTCTGAATGTTTTGCTTTTTAATATAAAGTTTGACATTGATTTTCAAAAACAATAAAAAACCCTAAATCTGTGAAAAGAAATAAAACACTACGAAATGCTACACTCCACTGCCCTCCTATCTTATAAATGGATGATGATCTAGTATTTCACTTTTATATTTAAAAAATATTCTTTCAGGGGCCAGGGAGATGGCTCAGCCAGGAAAGAGCTTGCTGCGGATAGGATTCTCCTGACACCCATGTAGAAACATAGGCACTGGGGTGTGTGATTGCAATTCCAAAACTAGAGGGAGAACAGGAGGATTCCCAAAGCTCACTGGGCAGCCAGCCTGGCTAGGTCACTACTTTCAGGCACAATAAAACAACCTGTCTCAAAGAACATGGTGGGGAGCCTCCTCATACCCCTGCCCTGCCCCCTCCCCCAGTTCTTTATGACCAATCTTGTATTGTTCCTTGCAGTCTCTATTTAGAGATTGAGACAAACCTTTTTTTTTTTTAAGCTTTTTTTTTTTTCCTTTGCTCATCTTTGCCCATCCTGTCTCGGTAGTTTGAAATTCTTCTCTTCTGAAGTAAGTTTATCCTTTGGCAGTTACTCTAAAGAGGAGTGGCATTTTCTGTTTGGAAAGTCTGTATTTTGACTTCATTTGGGGAAGTTAATTTCACAGGACCCAAAGGCACCTTAGTACTTTTAAAACAGATTTTTCTTAGCATGGGGTTTCTAGGGAAGGTGTTGAGGAGGCTCTGCCCACACTTACTGCTGCTCACTTACAGGCAATACAGAGTTCCTCTTTGGCTGCTTGAAGGGCTCCCCCTTCAGGATGATTTCTTCCATAAACAGGAAGCATCTCCTTTTCCCCTTCTATTGTCTGTTCTTTCTGTCCCTCCTCCCCTCCCTCCTCCCCTCCCTCCTCCCCTCCCTCCTCCCCTCCCTCCTCCCCTCCCTCCCCACCCCTCCCCACCTCTCCCCTTCTTCTTCTTCATCTGTTTTGTCCTTTTTCTCTTTCCTGTGTCCGTCTTTCTTCCCCACATCAATTGTTTTCTTTTTTCCTATGCTGTCCCAAGTGAACTTTAGAGTAGATACCATTTACAGTCATAATAAAAATATTTTAATTTAATTGGAGTTTTATTTAGCATAGACATTAATTTTTAACAAATTGATGTTTTCAGAATGTTTAATATTCAAATTCAGTTAATACTACTTATACCCATTTCTACATGTCTTCCCATTAATGTCTATTGATATATCTAATTACCTTGAATAATTTTGTGGAATGTTTCTATTTTCAATAAATCATTTCCATTTTAATCTGCTTATTGCAACATTATGAAAATCAGATTTTTATATTTCTTTTATTTGAATAGGTGAGACTCTCATAGTGTCTGTACTTGAAAAAAGTTGAACAGTATCTCCAGAAATAATAAGCAATTGGGATTTTTTTACATCCTACCAGTAAAAGTTTTATTTTATTAGACAAAATTAGATGACCAAATAGTATATTTTATTTTTAAATACACAAAAAAGTAGTAACAATATGATTAAAAGACAAAAATTAATGTATTTAATTTTCTAGTTAAAGGTTAGAATTGATTATAGAAATTTCTATCAATAATAGTTAAAGTTTAAATGAGAAAATAATTGTATAGTATACCAGAATATGTTAGAGTTCAAATGATTACCTATCTGATAGATACTTTCAGATACTGAGAAATTCCCAAGCAGAGGAAGTAGAAATCATTTGTGAGATACTATTGTATACACCCAACTGTATGAATATGCCCAATCCAATATGAGTACATTCATCTTCAAAATAAAAAATAATTTGATAATGGGAAGTGAACAATCAGTTTTGTATTTTAGAAATATATAAAAGCTTAAGTAGCTGCTGGACTTTGTAAAATCAAGGCATATCAGACTAATTTACTTCTTTTATGATAGCCCACAATGATAAGAAACATTTGGAAAGCACAATCTATCTTAATTGTAGCCAATATTTTTGTTCTATTGTTTATAACGTATTATCTAGAAGTTAAGAAAATATGGTGTGATATACAGTTCCCAATGGGTGCTGATTAATCAGTTTCAGCCAGACACTGATAATCACAGGCACAGTGATGTCAAAGGAATCCTCTAAAGTCAACAATTTGATATAAAGCCCAAATCTTTATTATTAATATGCCACTAATACACCTACTTATTTCTGTCTAGGGCTCAATAATTTTCAAATCAGTCTTGCTATATTTGTTGAAATGATTATAAAACATTAATATTGGTGGTAAAGACTATAAGAGGTGAGTAATACTTCCCAATGAGCAACAGGGCATGGAAAGACTAAATGGATGAAAATTTAAAAACCTTCCTAGCTGTTTCATGTGATGGAAATTGAGCTGAGCTATAACTATTTGTTAAAGAGAGGGAGCAGGGTATCAAGAAGGAAGGTTGGAAGGAAAAAAGGAAGGAAGAAGAGGGTTAACACAAACACAGAATTCATTTTTAAGTATATGTCATACAAACTGCTGGTGGTTCTACCCACTTCTAACTATGTGTTGATTAACATTAGGTCCACATTTCACACAGGCCCAGTCTGACCCAGGTCTTAAGTTTAAATACTAATTTTTTCCCCTACATTTCAGTCAAGTGTTCAATCACTCATATGCCCAACCTGACTTTTACATTTTTAATTATCAAAAACACAAATTTTGTGACAGAAAAGATCATACAAAATTCTTTTTCAGTGGTCATAAGTAAAATCTGATGCTAACAGGACTCAGCTAGCCCATTCGATATGCTCTCATTAGTGGCTACTTAATCATCTTGAAACCACAGTGTTTAGTAGATTAGGCTAAAACCACATTATTCATAAAGTCTAAAATGATTGCTGCTTAGCCCTTTGAGGGAGAGATCTGCTGACCTCTTTGACTGCAGCCACTTGGACAGTGCATTAAATTTACCTCCAGCATCTAGAAGTTTTCCTTGTTGTAATAGAAATGAACACCCCTAGGGTCTGCTGATGAGTACAAACGGCACATCTTCTGAAGAGTCTTTGACATGGCTTTGGGTCCACAGAAGAACACACCAATGCTGCTGCTGCAGGGGCAGTGAAGAAAGAAGAGACTGTTACCTGGGCAAGGGCAGCAGGAAGCCATGACAGGCCTAGGCAATTAGGAAGTAGACATGGTGGCAAGGTTATTTATTTTCTTATCTGTGTCCACTTCCATTTTTCTTAGCATTCTTCCTGATTCCAGCACATTGGTCCTACCAAGATTTCCAGAGCCCTATGATTCCCAGAATCATCGGAGTCAGACACCCACAAGGACAGAGGCTGGAGGGGGCTGTGATGTTAGCACAGGGTTTGTGATAAAGTGGGTTTTGGTCAGGTGAATTTGACAGCATCATCTTGGGTCTATGGATAGAACATAAATTCCCTGAAAGGAATTTTGCCTCAGTTTCTTCATACTAGGACCTAGTGTAAGGAGACAAAGTCTATACCTTTCCTGAAGGAATGAAAAAATGGTCATGCTGATTATTCCGGCATGGCCTTGGGTAGGGCTGGAGGTCTTGCATATATTATATAAAGATAAAAATTACATTATGTGTTTTAATGAAAGCAAAATAAGACAGTATATTCAAAAAGTTTTTAAAAGGATTAGTTATGACTAATGTCTTGTTCAACTTTGCCATTTTTATAGATAATAAAATTTATATTAAAGTAATAACAACTTGATTTATTTATCCTACTGGAATTCAATTTGCAAAAAAGACTTAAATGAAGAAATGGAAGGGCCAAAGCATTGCTGAAGATACAGTTTCCCAAGCATTGTCATTTCTGATCCTCGCACTTCTGAAAATAGTGTGGAAGACATAGCTTTACATTATATATCACAAGAATGCTCCAGTCTTTTATGACTCTGCTCCTGTGTAAACAGGGCGCTGGCTCAGGGGTTCATTTTGTCTCTTGAAGCCAGGACAAGCCAACCCCTGTTGGAAAGTTCAGAGGCCACAGCTTTTCTTTTTTTTCTTTTCTTTTCCTTTTTTTTTTTTAAACTTTTCTTTTTAAAAAATTTATTTATAAAATAAAGTATTTTTCCCTTGTATCCCCTTGTTCTCCCTCCCTCCCCCCTCCCAATCTCTCCCAGTCAGCCTTCAGCCTCCCTCCTTCCTATCCTCCACCCCCTCTCGCAAAAGGGCAAGAAGTCCCACAGTGGATCAGCTCAGCATCCACTCCAGGCAAATCTGGCTTCCTCATCCTAATGTCAAGCCTGGGTTGAGGCCACAGCTTTTCTCCCTGTCTTCAATATTATTGTGCCCTGTGACATCTTCTCTTTCTAGCCTCCAGCATACACTGAAGTAGTTACTCAAGTCCAGATCAAAAGGATTCATATCACTGTGTGTAAAATCATTAGGCAGACTGTTAAATTGTAGATTCTTTGGCTGGGAGCCATGAAGAGTATGTTTGGTATGAAGCCAGGTGATACTGAGGCAGATGGCCCCACGAGCCACACTACCTCAGAGAAATTCTGCAGATCCAGGGCCAGTCCACTCTACTTCCTTTCTTCCTTCTATCTGGCTTTTGTTAGTGTTTCTAGTCCACTTATACAGTGACATAATTCTCTGTCACATATCACAGCCCTATTTTAACAACATGCTCCAGGACCATGATGCCCATGGTAGAAGGAGATAGTTTAAGCACATTTCAAGCTAGCTTCAAAGGAAGTCACCAAATGGCATCATTTACAAATAAGAGTGTATTTAAAAGGTCTAAGTGCTACTTCCAAAGATATCCTTCCCTTGACTTAATTTGTAAAAATATTCTTTTCAAAAGATGTTTTGTATTGAATAATTTGACTTGAGGCAATTTTCAGGTGTTTATAGAACTAGCAGGTGGATAGTTTAAAGAGGCTGATGTTTCCATTATTTGGCTGGTGCAAGCCTTGACCACATGATTTATCTCCTCAAAGCCCCATTGCTTCATATATGTAGTCAGGAGCATTTGAGACCTTTTTTCTCAGGATCTACTCTGCACTCTCAGCTTCTCTCTGTGAATAAAACGTCACATGCCAAGCTCTGTGTTGGCCCCGTGCTTGGTTCATGGTGGTTTCTGTAGTTGTTAGTTCTCAGCCATCACTATCACATGTCAGTATCCTCAGGGCTTCACCTGCTCCACAGAGCCGAATGGAAGATGAGAAGTTAGATGTGAACACAGAAGCTGCTAGAGAATAAAAGGAATGGGTTTTTGAGCTCTGGACAGAAACATCTGAGTGAAAAAGGTCATGCAAGGCCCTTCATGATGAGGAGTCCCAGCTTTGCTTTGGGCATGATGTCCAGAAGTACCCTCGCATTCATTTTCAAAGGTGCTGTTATGGGTGGTGATATTTTCCCCATTAGTGTGAATGTCACCAAGGAGTTTGCCACTGGGCTATTCCCTAAAGGTTATGACTGCCCTTTCATTTGTAGCCATAGTCACTGTTTGAAAAGCTGGTGGTGGTGGTCTTTGATGTCCTGCCTTTAAGACCCCATTTCAAAGATTTCTGATTGTGGGCTACCGGGTGCACCAATGGAATTTCCAGTGACTCACGGCTCTCCTGCCTCTTTGAAGCTGTCACTATTACACTGTACTGATAAGTACAAATGTTTCTGTACGTAGGGGTCCATAGCTGTCATGGTTATACAGTCATCAGAAAGTCTCACAAATGCCATTCATGATCTACCCTTGGCTATGACCTAGAGGTAAGCCCCTCATCATTTCTCTTCACATTGCTGTTTCCAAGTAAGGCATAGTTCTCACCTTGATTTTACCAGCCTTGGCATTTACGAACCCCAAGTATGGGGTTTCCTGGACATGAAAGCATCCCATAAACCACAGAGCTCAGAGAATCTGCACAGAATGGTTAAGGCACAGATGTGGCAGGTTTTTTTCCTTTTATGAGGCAATGGACAAATACAGCAGAGCCCTAATGGGATTGCTAAAGAAAAAAATTCTTCTATAAAAATTTAATTATCCACAATTGCTTAGAGTTAAGAAAGAAGATTCTGTGCAAAAGAAATATAAAAACACTAGACCCTGTTTATGTTCCAGTTTATAGCCTGGAAGCTGCAGAGATTTCACACACATGTGGGGCTGGATCAAGGATAACATTAGTGGCTCTGACCATTCTGAGTGGCTGACTTTAAAATGAGAAAAGGACAGATCTCACAGAGGCTAAAAACAAGAGCTAACATTCACATAATTATTCTGAGCTCTGATAAATAGCAAAGAAGATTCTTTCCCCTGATACCCACCCCTTGTACTTGTTAAATAACCGCTATGCTCTTCTCTGTGGGATTTATGTTTTTTTTTCTTTCATAAACAGTTGAGCACTGCCATGCATGAAAGGCATCCAAAATATCACCCACCAGGAGATTTCAGCCCAGCAGATAGATGGGGGTGTGGGTATGCTTGGGAGTAATCCCACCACCTCCCCAGATTCGCACATTCTGCTGGCAAGAACCCCTTTCTCTTTAAATTGTATGTTTGTTTTTATGTGTTGGCTTTATGCTTGGTAAGTTATAACCCTGTTGGGGCAGATCCTAAACCCTGTTTTTAAAAAAATCAAATTACTTTATACCCTGAGTGTGTTCTGCAAATAAAATCGATAAACAGAAGCTTCCTCTGGATTTATGAAGGTTTAGGACAAAGGCACTGAGAGCTACAAACTGTTTCAGACAGTGGACACACAAGTTCTGGTTAATCTTTCCCAGTAAATGTTTTTCATTAGAAATGCCTCCAAATGATTTATCATATAATTACACCTTATATAACACCATCTTTTTCATAACTACAGATGATAGTTGTGCTGGCCAGCTCTCTCCCTCTGCAACCCATGTCGCAGTCAATGCCAGCAGCCAACTCACTGACTCTCTCAGAGTGTATGGTGCTCAGTCTTGACTGTCAACTTGATTTAGAATCACCTAGGAGACACACTTTGGGGAGAGGTCTGAAGGTATTTCCATAGAAAGTTAACTGAGAAGGAAGGAAGACTATCTGAATTGGCTGGAGCTTTAGTCTGAACACAGAAGAAAGCTAGCTGAGCAGAAACATCCATCTTTTTCTGCTTCCTAACCATGGATACAAAGTGAGCAATCAACTTCTGCCACCATGATGAACTGCATCCGTAAACCACCAACCCAAATAAACCCTTTCTCTCTGAGTTTCTTCTTGCCAGGGATTTAGTCATGACAATAAGAAAAGTGACTAACATGTTGTTCCCAACCTGAGTTCTTTGGAGCTGCAGGTGTCACTAACAAAACTCTTGTGTGCATTCTTCTGTGTTCCACTTTCCAACAACTGCCTCTTGTCTCTGTTCTCTCTATCTCATCATCCTTTGCTCGCTCATGTTTACCAGTAGATATGAGAGAATGAAGCTGCTTCCCTTGCAGGGTGGGTGTGGGGAGGAAGTGGAGGAGAAGGAGGAAGTGGGGAGGTAAGGTAGTTGATTCATAGTACTCAATTCCAGAGAATGGTGGAACATTTTTTCTTCATTCTGTCTTTTCCTTTATCCCCATCTCACTAAGACACAAAAAGATACAAATAACCAAAAAAGTTTCCATAACTGTTAATTTGCTGGAATTATGTCATCAAAGGAAGTTTACAGAATAATAAATCTATCCACGATTTACTTATGTCCTTAGTCCTCCTACAACAAACAATTCTAGTAATTTCCATTGAATTTTTCTAGGTTATAACTAATGAGCTGGATGCTCTCTGGTGGAAAAGGTACCATTTAGATTTGGAGACAATTTTCCATCATTCATGATGGTGGCTTTTCTTTTTCTTTTTTTTTTTATAAAGCTATACTTTTTTGTGTGCTAGGTTTGCATTTAAATTTATTTCTTTGAGTGTTATGAACATTTTAGTCATATAATGAATGTTTAGGATACCCTGTTAGATAAAGGACCTTGGATACTCTAATCAGAATGCTAATTTCCTAAAAATATCACTTAACAACATTTTTTGCACATATGCATGTACAAATGAGAACTGAAGGGTGTACGCACACAAGCAAATGTGATTCCAGATGGACACATTTACTCTATTTAGTAAAAAAGGTATTTTTTACATTTCCAAAAACAATGGGGGTCTAAAATACATTCATGTCATATGGATAATGAAGCCCCCAGTCATTGACACTTTCATCGAAACTGGGTTGGGTTTCTCTGTCCTAGCAAATGGTGACATTCTTCTTTGTCTTGTCCCTTTTGTTATTAAAGAATCATTTCTATTGAAGTTTTTTAAAACTGGGAAAATCTTGAAAGTTTTTATGGTAATTAATTACATAAAGTTCACACCTATAAGGCATGGTGAAGATATTAACAGATAAGTCAAAAGCAGCAAACTATAAATATTTTCCAAAGTATAAGATCAAAGACCGAAGCCCCTTGGAAAAACCTTAGTCAATTAACTAAAAACAGCTGCACCACAGATGCACAAGGGTGAGTAGATGTACAATGTGTGTTTGTCAAAAAATAGCTAGATATGACAAAGCTATATTTATTTTCACTCTGCTTGTCTTCTTAAAAACGATTTTCTGATTTCTGAACACTTGGCAGCATATTGAGAATGCTTACAGAAAATGAAACACAGCTTCCATTTTTGCACAAAACACATTTCTATAGATTAATAAGTCCTAGGTGTCAATGCATGCATTAATTAGCCCATCGTACTTTAATGGGAGGGTGATTTGCATTGTGGGCATGAAATACTTTTCTGCACTTGGGTAATTGAAGTAATTGGCAATTGTCACATGCCTGAGAGTTTGGGTGCAGCAAGAAATGACCTCTTTAAATACGTACTCATTTGCTTTTGTTGATTGTCTTTTAGAACTGTACTCATGTTTTTGTTAATCAACTGGTATAATTACCAAAATTAATTACAGATAAAAACAGCAGAATACACTTCGCTGTTTCCTGCTTCTAGTCTTTGATCTATTTTAAAATTGTCTTTCCTGTCCCTCATTTGTATTCATTTTGATGCCATCAATTTGTTTCTCTATTACTGTTATTTTTGCAATTTTCTGGCTCCTTTAGAGCTTGTTCAATCCGCTTTGATCTACTTCCCTTCAAGCTTTATTTTTGGTGCTGTTTTTCATGTTCTGTACATTTTTTTTCTCCTCTCCCCTCAGTTCTTTTGATTCAACTCTTTCTTAGGACAGGAACAAACTCTCTAGCTTTGAGTGAACAGGTAAATGTGATTACAGGAGTTTGTGCTAAAAATGCCTAGCTTTGTGCTGGTGAATAGCAATGACTGAGAACCTACTTCAAAGGCTCTCGAGAACAAAGAATCTTTTCTGAGGCCACTAACAAATCCAGCAATTCTTCCTGACCTATCTTTGCCAAAAGATACCAGCTAATGGCAGGACAAGCCTGTCCTGTGTGAGTGGCCAACTGGGCTTGGGAACAAACGTCTCTATGACATAATAAGGGAAGAACATACTGTTTATCTCTCTAATAACCATCTTGAAGAAAATTAATGTTACTTTGTCCTTTGTGCAGAGCAGTGATTGGATTGTGTGTTTCATTTCTATCTGGACAAAGGCCAGCATATTGCAATACTTCTCAATATTAGATTTTCTTGTTTAAAAATTAGATTTTATTGGCATTCTCCTTCTGTGATTTCTTCATTAAAAGCTTCATTAAGCATAAATCTCCTTTTACACAGAAGAAAAACAAAAAATCATTTTAAGGAGGTCATTTTAAAAGTCTTCTAGAAGGGCGATGCTAAGCTTCACACTGGAAATTTGCTGTGTTCCAGGGACCTGGCATTCCAGAGATGAAATAATGATTGATTTTGCATGGATTTATCTAATATTAATTATATTGGTGCTTGAAGCTATTTAATAAGCCAGTGTGTTCCAGGGTCTCAAGCTTTACAAATCTGATATTTAATTTTTTTTCAGGTAGGAAGTAGGCAGTAATGTCTTATTTCTGAAGTGTCTTTATGCCAGGGATCTCTTCTTCCCTGGAAGACATGATGTCATGCACCAGAGAAAGAGTTTGCATAGCTTCAGTGCTGAGAAATGCAGCTACCCATTAAGGACAACTGTGTGCTCTGAGTGTGGGTTCTGGTACAGGGTGAACACGTCCATGACAACATGATATGTTTTCCCAGCTTAGGCAGAATTGTCCTTGACATTAATCTCTAAAAACAAGGAACAGGTTTACTTCTCAACTCTACAGAATAGCATTTCTGAGCAAGGATTGCACAAGGCTGGTTTTGTCTTCTACTTCTTGATATTCTGTGTTTCTGGCTCATACCCTCCAAGTGAAAGAGAGATAATGAGATGAATTGATTTGAAAGGCCTTCTCCATTGGGCTGCAAAATTTATATTGTAACAAAGATAAACTGAGGTTATCTACATGAATTTAAAGATGTATGCTTCAAAACCCTGCAATTTGCATATAGGCTAGGAAGGTATCTCATTCAGAAATGCTTGCCAGAGTCCAAATGAAAAAAAGTCAGGCTTGATGATGTGTGCTTGTTTTACAAGTCACTGAGAAGGTGAAGACAGATGAATTTTTGAGGCCCATTGGCCAGCTAGTCAGCTCAATGTATTTGGAAAATGGAGTTCTAGGTTAATAAGGAGAGATCCTATCCAAAAAAACTAGGGATGTGCGCTTAAGGAATGATTCTCATGGTTGTCCTCTGACCTCCACATGTATGTGTACATGTCATTTCCCCTCATTTCTCTTACACGCATAGAGCCAGGAAGTGGAAAATGAAAACTAAAGGTACAGATTTGTTCAAACTAGGAAAAAATAGAATTGAAACCATCTAGGCTTTACATATGAACATATAACAAGATAATTTCTACACAGGCTTTTTATGGTTGTGAACCAAGCCATTAACGGCTGAGCTATCCCTCCAGCCCACATATACAATTATATTAAAGAGAATTATATATGAATTTATTCTACTTTCTCTGTATAAGAACCAGGTAGGTAGGTGTAAGATGAGGGGAACTTCTCTCGGGCCTTAGAGAGTTTGAGACCCGGCACCAATTGTTGAGTTGCAGCTGAAAGGACCTGAATTCTGAGACTACTGAGCTGGGGGTTTATTGGGATGGAAGCACATGTCTGGAGACAAGGTGATGTTCCAGCACTGGACACAAAGCTGGGTACCAACAAGAGCCAACACAAGAACACAGTAAACAAGCGAGTGCCAGGAAGTGATGGCAGGGGAGAGTTTCCCAGGCCACTTGTCATGTGTTGGCAGCTCTGACAAGGCACTTGAAGCTGAGTCTGTGGAGGAGAAGGTAGGTACATTGTGCAATGGACCCACCTCCCCTTAACTTTTCAGTTAGAAGTTAGACTGTTTCCTGACCAGATTGTTAGAAATGTGCTCCTCTTAGATGGACACACGCTTCTAATCACTTCTCCCCTCCACTATATGCCCAGTGGTCTTGAGCCACTCACAGAACATTCTGGTCTTGGTTGCCAGGCTTCCCTAGCTCTGGCTCTGGATCTTTGAACATCATGCCAAATCCCTGCTTTGTCTGAGAAAACTTTTCTTTTTGCTTCTCTGCTAGACACGCTAGACACACTGTAGAGCTGGATAGAATTGAATTCTCTAGTTGGGTAATTAGAGACTAACTGTGCTCAAAAGATTTTTTTGAAGGCATATGCTGTTTAAGAAATACCATCTTTAAATTGAGGTTAAGTGTGAAGATTTTCAGCATAATCAATAATTGTCTGAGTCTGTCAGGCAGTCATGGCCATATTTTCTAAGGTAGATATTTGATCTTGGACCAAGATTTGCAGTTCTGACTGCAGATGAATTTTTCTTCCCAGCAACAGCTTGTCTGGACTTCATAGGGGATCCTGGCAGGCAGAGGATAGGGAGCTTTGCTCACCTGGGGTGATTGTAGGCAATCTTCTTGAATTCATCATTCCAGTTGGGTCTCCCATAGGAGGTCTTCTGCTTTAAGCCTGTAATCACATCCAGGCTTTCATCCCAATGTAAAGCTATGTGAATAGCCTAAATTAAAAATTGTTGTATCAGTTGACATTAAAAAACAACCACAAGAACCATCTATAAGTAAAAGATGATCACACTATCATCATTTGTATATTTAAAATTTTTTTAACAGTGCTTGAAAAACTTCATTATCAGATACCCCCAGTGCTGTGCTTTAGGGTAAGTATCATGTTTCATCTGTTCTTGTATTTTTTTCTTGCTGGGACAAAATTCTTTCCTGTACATAGAAGATATGCAAAGACATAGCCTGGAAAGGATGGTTTACTTTGAAAGGGTGAGTGTAATATGGTAAATGTGGTTAAGGGAAAACACTGAACAAGTTACTTTTCTTTCTGACAAACTTCTTAAAAATCAATCTCCCCCTGCTATCTTCATTCATTCAATATTAAATCCAGGGTACTTGAGAGGGGCCTTTCCAGAATAAAGTGCCATGCAATTCCCAGAAGGATACTGGGTCTTACAATTGGATTTGCCTTCTGAGTTGACATGGTTGATGGACAGTCATTACCAGCTATTAGGACTGCCTCCTCCCCTAGATACCAAAGTCTGCAGAGGCTCAAGAGTACTTATGAATAACCTACCCACATCCTCTCATATAGTTTAAATCATCTTTTTGGTCTATAAAACCTTACTGCAATACAACTACTAGGTACAGAGTTGTCCCACATTACTTAGGGAATAATGTAAAGGAATAAAAATAATATACATTTTAAGTGCAGATTTATTTCAAATATTTTCAGTCTTCTGTTGAATATACATATGTGGAACTCAAAGATATGGAGAACGAACCTATATTATTAGGTTTTAGGTGCTAGGGGACACATTTGATGAAGGTGTAATAGGATGCTGGGGACCAAAGAGTCAGGATCTAGATGGAACTCTGTAAGTGACTGACTTCAAATCTAGTGAATTCACCCAGTCCTTGTGTAATTAGAGGCCTGTAAAAAGAACCTGGGGCACAATAATCTTTATAATCATGTGATTATTGGTTTCATTTCCTGTGAATTCTAGAAGCTACCTTGTGTGTTCTTCCTGCTTCAGGTATGTGTGTTCTGTACCATGTTTGAGAACCATTCATTACCAGCTTTGGCGCTCACACACCAATTTTTCT
Organism: Sigmodon hispidus; assembly: GCA_004025045.1. Classification (NCBI taxonomy): domain Eukaryota; kingdom Metazoa; phylum Chordata; class Mammalia; order Rodentia; family Cricetidae; genus Sigmodon; species Sigmodon hispidus. The sequence goes on along the minus strand of PVIH01004911.1, from coordinate 74,711 downwards.
CTCACCCTCTAATTCTCGATAGTTGTGGTCATTTGAATTAGAGCCCTGCTGTATTCAACCTGTGTCACAGATTCTTGCTTTGAAGATGACTTGCCTGAATGATAACAGTGCTCATATTGCAAAAGAGTTTGGGAACAGGACTCCATGCAGCATGGAGATGGTGTAATGGAAGAGGATCTGGACAGATGTCAGAGAGAGAAATCCCAGGAACAATGGACATATAGCAGGATGCATAAGCATCCATCAATCAACAGCTCTAGGACAATAGGAAAATAGTGAGGCTCACTTAGAGACAGGTCAGGCTACACAGGTCCCTACAGTACTTGTTAAGACATTACAGTTTTAACTCATAGGTGAAAGAAAGGCTTTCCTTACTTATGTCTGTGGGAACACCCGATCTCTGGTGTTCAAACATTTGGAATTATCTCTGTTCCATATTTCTCAGCCCACTGTTCAATTAATCTCAAAGTCTTTTGAGTTGCCCTTTGTGATACCACTCCCATCTGTCCCTTCTGTTCTTTTTAATTTGCCACTTTGAGGTTGTTGGATTAAGTTTAAGAACTGGCTATTTCTAAAACAGCCTCTCAGTGTTTGAGTTACTGACAGAATACACCAAAAGATTTCTTTTCCTTAAATGTTGAGATTAGTGATTTCCTGCTTGAAATCTGGAAGTGTGAAGAATTTCTGACATGCCATGGGAAAACTTAAGAAGCTATTAACTTTAATTTACTTTCATTTAGGAAAAAAGTGTATTTTATATCTTAGTGCCTTGAAAGGGGCAGAGATAGGGCAGGGCAGGGTTGTGTTGTCACAAAATCCACTTAGAAGTTCTATTTAGAGAATCCAAGTTTCATAAGTCCCAAACAACAGGGATTGGCTAAGTGGACACTTGGGACCAATTTGCCTTAGAAGTGGTAGAGCCGGAAAGGGCCTGGGAAGCAGAAGACAAAAGCCATGTCTATGCTTCACCAAATGGATTATCAGTCAACAATCCCACTTGGATAGGGAAAATGTTTGTTTGGAAAACATAATTAACACTATATAACTCATTAAGATTTATCAAGCCTAGTTCCCAAGAAACCTACAATTCAAATTATCTCAGAGGGTTAAATATTTAAGGAGAGCTGAAATTAAGACTGTAAAAATTCATAACACCTTGAATTTTAACAACAGTCTTAATCATTTACAGAAGTACAGAGCCATGGTACAATGAAGTTGAGAGAGGAGAGAGAGAGAGAGAGAGAGAGAGAGAGAGAGAGAGAGAGAGAGAGAGAGAGAGAGAGAGAGAGAGAGAGAGAGAGA